>JAIPMN010004356.1:6901-17679 GCA_020650975.1 Apostichopus californicus | reverse complement strand
CACCCCCCCCCCCCCTCATTAACTTTGTTCCCTCCCCTCCGCCAATTATGACATCTTTGTTTCGAGAAAAAAATCAATTAAACATGTTTCACTCAAAATGACGACAGTCTTTGGCAAAAGCAAATGATATCTGCAAACAAAAACGAAAATTATATTCCGTTTACAGTGCAAGTAACCTTCTCAATAAAACTGTCAGGGTTTGAGAATTTACTGATTGGAATGCTTAGTATAGTCGAAGTAACACACTTCTAATGTTAGCAAGCTAATCGTTAAGATCATTATAAAGAACATCCCAATTACTACTGAAAGACATATAGGGCTACATGTAAAATCTGATCTCAAATAACATATTTCCGGATATAATTATACTAAAGATTGTTATAATTAGACTCCTCTAAGTGATGCCTATTGTTGTTGATTCGTATCAGAAATGATTATATTTCATACTATAAAATAATTAATCAAAATTAACATACAAACAAATGCAAACAAATGCAAACAAATAAGCTGCAGTACTTTCTCGAAGTTAAACATTTCCTGCCAAGTATACAACCTCTATAATCATGCCGCATCACGCACTCGAATTATAAATTTCTTGGCCAGGATTATTTCAGAATTCGATAGTTTATTTCTTGTTTCCAGAAACTTGTAAGCAACTCTGAAATTGTTCCGCCGTTTTCTTCAATCAATTATATCCTCGTACTCATTCGAACTGCTAACATAAGTAGGGTTGTTCTGCATATCGACAGACTGGCCTGTGTCTTTCTTCATATAAGTTGACTTAGTTCCACCGACGATGGGAGTTGAACTTGTCCCTGCAGAACGCTTGGTAGGATCGAGTTGGAAAGCTTTCTTCATTTCAGGATTTTGAGCGATCAATATGTAAAACATACAGAATCCTTGCAACGAAAGACACACGCAGAAGAGCAATTGGAAAACCAGGCTGACAGGGTTTTGAAATGTGGCCAGAAATCCGAAGGTCCACGCCAAACCGAGGAGGACCCAGAAGAGAAATGTACTCTTGAGGCGTGTTATGAACTCAGCCCTCTGTTCTGTCTTGCTTGTGAGTCTTATCTTGCGACAGCTGACACGGTATGTGGCTAATACGAATACCGCAAAATTATAAAAAGATAGTAAGAAGATTTCTAGCAAGAATCCGAAATAGAGGACTGGTCCGGCATGTAGAAAACAACTGTTGGGGGAAAAGACAAAGGAGCAGGATAATTAATTTTAAAAAAAAAGAAAGGATGAAAAAAATGGTACTATTAATTTATATCATAATTCATTTAGGCAATTTCTAGAACAGTGTATTGAAGAAATATGATTATTGGTCGGGGAAGGAGGGGGCAGGAGCAGGGGGGGGGGGGAGTTGTTCATTGTTCTCTGTACATTATATTTTTTTTATGTAAATCAAAACAACTAGGTTTTTGCTTTCAAAGGAATATGACGCGTATATTAATATAGAACATTTCATGTTATCAGAGTGCAATGTTGAAAACCAATCACATATAAGAACTCAACTAAAACAGAAAACAAATTATAGATCGGTAAATGTGTTTTGTTGTTGTTGTTCTTTTTGAGTGTTCTTTTAGTTCTTTTTGAGCCATAACGTTGTTTCAATTGAGGTTACACGGATACAGTGTTTACCTATACTGATTTTACCAATTACACCTATGTTAAAAGTAAGACCAAAAAATGGCCAATATATAAATAAATAAATAAATAGAGATTTCTTTTCTTTGATAAAACTTACTAATCTGTTGATTCGTCGTAATTATGACCATGGTCGAAGAAAATGATAATAATAGCTCCAACTGCTGGTAAACCTAAATAAATAAAGAAAAAACCAAAAACAATGAAACCAAAATTGTACAAATGAAATCCAAATAGATAGTAATTTCTGATTATAAAGTCGATATTGGTGGATATGAGGGGGTAGTCACACAAATGCCCCAAAATTTCGCCAGGAAAAAAATAGGGGGCCTTTATTTATTCTTTACAAGAAATTCCTTTGCAATTAATTACAGTATTTGATTGCTTTTCATCAAAAAAGGACACTTGTAGTTTATCAGAGAAGGTAGCATTCTTTTCATTTGCGAGAAGTCACATTTCAATCTTACTATGATGACAAAAAATGGTATGATTCAATCATTGGCGTGCGCATGATTTCTTTTGAACATTTATGGGAGGGCGAGAGGCGTATGAGGGATTTTGTAATAGAGGGGTACTGCCCTAGGGTAATTACAGCCGTCCCTTATGTAGGGGGTTTAAGGGGTCCTCTCTCAGTAAAAAAAATAGTTCATTGAAGTCGACCCCTGTGAAGGATAGGGGTCTGGGGATTCCAGCCCAGAAAATGTATTTAATTTTTAACGTCACAAATGGTGCATTCTGGGGCATATTTAGACTATAAAGCAGGTCTATATAAGTTTCCCTAAACGCAACGTTTTGCCAATAAACACTTTGTGTGATGTTGAAATAAAGGTTGGGAGGGGGGTTGGGCGGACGATATGCCCGTAGTAATGGTCCAATTATTCACCGGCTGAATGCAACGCATGTACTACGGTACCTACCCCAGGCTAGCAACACCGCTACTGTCACCAAGTGTTGAATACTGCTTCGTTTATACTTCCAAATCAGCATATAGATGTAGAATGCCTCCACCGACATCCACGCCACGGACGACAGACAGAAGAAATAAATCAATGACGTCATAGCCTTACACACCCCCGGTGTATCGGTTCTATCGACACCCAACAGGAATGACAGGTAGAGTCCCAATAGGGCGAGACAAAGATTCAAGTGGACGTGTGTCTGTTGCTTTATTCGAACAGATCTGTTGAAAAGAAATAAGGAGTTAACACGATTAACCGGATTATTAGCGGTACTACTAGCATAAAAGAGGCGATTTCTGTATTAATAGAGAAGATTGGGTAGTTCCCTTTATAGCAGGGTTGTCCAACCTACGGCCCGCGGGCCACAGTCAGGCCCGCCGCAGGGTTTCGTCCGGCCCACCAGAGATGCTCTACGGTGCGAAATTTTAGTGAGCAGATTTATTGATAACAATTTGAAGCTATATAATCAATCATTCGAACCTTCTGGGTCCAAAAAACTGCAAACAGGTCAGTTTGTGTGACACTCTCAGCGGAGGGGGGCGGGGGGCGGCTGGACCTTATTCATCTGTTTTATCAGGAAGGAAAATAAATCAGTGCGCTCCGCACGCAGTGCTCACATTTTGCAAAAAAAATCGAAAATCGGCCCCCCCCCCTCCCCCCCCCTTCATCATAATCATTCCATGTGGCCCTCCTCTGCAAAAGGTTGGACAACCCTGCTTTATAGCCTTTATAATGAAACCAAATTTAGGTCGATGATTTAAAGAGGACAAACAGATTCCTGTACTTAAATAATTGACGTTATATATCCTTTATTTATTTTTTCTTACCTGATCAACAGCATCACTACCAAGGTGAAGGACAAGCCTATGATAGATATCACACATCCAGTTATCGTGATAACGCTGAGTACCACGTGGTACGAACTTTCTTCAATGTCACTCGAGAACCGCTAAAATCCAAAGAAACGAACATTAAAATAAATCAATTGCAGCGACAGTAACGGTCAATCACTATAAAACTAACCAGCATCATCGGTATATGTGAAAGAAGCAGGTGTGATGAAAAACTTCTCCAAATCAACAATTATTTTTATTTGCTTTTTTTTAAATAACGCTTTATACCAGCGATAGGTCTCAAAGCGCTTTACAGACGTTATATTACCCCCGGTCAATGATAACCTGTCTCAGAGAAAATTCCCCTCCAGTCGGCAGCAGTTTTATACTGCGCCCAATGACAAGTTACCTCACAGGTACCCATTTAACCCCTGGGTGGAGAGAGGCAAGTGAGATAAAGCATCTACATGCCCAAGGACAAAACGTAATGAACTAGGCAGGAATCGAACCAGCAATCATTGGATCACGAGTCCAACGCCTTAGCCAATTGGCCACCACGCTCTCCTAACTAAAAAGGAGTGATTCCATTTGGGGTAAAGACAATGCTTCAAGTATTAAGAAAGCACTGAAGATTTTGAACAAGTCTAAATATAGCATCACATGAGTTACAGATGTTCGATTTTGAACGGTTTTCTTTGCTTTGTAAAATACCTATCTACCGTAAGAGGGATGTGGTTAGTGTTTTAAAATGGTGCATCTAAAATAATGAAGTATCTTAACATCACTATATACAACACTGCATGGTAATGGGGAAGTGTGAGGCCTATGTATACATGATAACAGCTATTAGTTTTAAAAGCTTGTCGGACTTCATTTTGAAATGCGAAGGAAAATTTAGGTACTGATTATTCTAAATGCACAGTTCTACAAAAAACTCTCAAGCTCTCCTTCATGGCAAGTTATAGTCAGTCAGAAATATAATTATGAACAGGGAAACATTATTTGTTGCGAAAGGAAGCCATCATTTACATTATACCGTGACTTATGGTAACTTAGGCCTGTGATTAAGTTGCAAGTGATTAAAACTACTTACAACAAGCACAGCGAAGCTTGTGAGATGATTACAGGCACACACTATCTCCGTGTCATTTGTGGACACCATACGACAGCCATCCTCTGACCATTTGCCGCCTTCACTGTTGTTTGGGTTGTATTCCCAGAAGACACAAACAAACTCTATCGTGACGTCAGTTTCGTTGCTTCCTTCATCAACCATCTACAAAGTAGAATAAATAATTGGAAATGACAAACAATTCAGAACTATACTGTATATTAAACACTTCCTGTAGCATTATAAAATAATAGATGTAGGCCTAATACCTGACTCGTGTTAGGATATTGACTTGTTACCTGGGACTATGTACTAGATCATTACACTGTAGAAAACAAAGGACAAATGGAATGTGGTATACAGGCATTATATTGTTACCCGACACAAAGTTCTTGTAACGTTGGAAAGTGATATACATAACCGTTTGATATTGCACTAAAGTATTTTGTGCAACCACTCGAGTGTTACAAAAACAGGTTAAATTTATAAAAAATGAGAAATGTCATAGGCCCGTATAACCGACATGGATCTGCTTTCTTGGACAAGATTGTTTCAGCCCCCAGCCCCCCCCCCCACTCCCTCGCGAATATAAACCTCTGACAAGAAGGTTTGTATTTCGTATTTCGTATGCGACATATAAATGTAACATCTTAACGAGCTTGCTGTTGCAACGTGGACGCACTGTTATACGTACAGAGAGTCAATGACCATTCATGCTGTATATAATACGCAGTAATTTAATTCATCAGAAAGTCACAATTTAAGTAGCGACCATATTCCAATGCATTCAATGTGCTAATCTATAAGGCATACAGCTGACCCCATCACCCCACTTTACCCTCGCCCTCTGTATACTGACCTTTAAAAATTCGTGAAACTTGACAAAACATACACATTTGACGTCAGTTGCAGAGTGAACCGAGTACAATAGTGCCTTACTGCGCATGCTCCCTTCTAACACTTAAATTATGTGCAGTCTAATCGTTATGGTTGCATAGATTTTTAGTTACAAAAAAAAACAGGGTTGGCAAGTTGGGTATAAGCAACGATGTGTAACACATCCCTGGTATAAGTTACAAGGCTATCCAATTTCCTTTTGAATTGCTAGCTTGATATCTACAATGCTCTTTTGGACAGTGTCATTTAATCCGCTTTTTAGCAGGTTAACATACACCCGAGAGATATTTAGTATGCATATTGATTACGAATGCGACACTTGGGTCAATGTCAACTTGAAAGTGAATTGAACAGAAGAGAAGATTTGACAAATATCTTTTATAAAGAAATAACACTCGGTTTTCAGAGCAAAGATATGGTAACACTGAAACCTTTAAATAAGAATAAAATAAAATTCCATTGAAGGTGCCCGTATTCCTGTGTAATCTCCGTATCAAAGTGACCGCTTGTTTACGGTATATTATCCGAGATGATACTGCCATGATATTATTTACTTCATCATTCTTGCATTACCAATTGGTAAGACATTTTGTATTATACTATAGCTTCACTTCGAAAGCAATAGTTTAGTTTAGTTGAGTAAATCCCCACAGTTACGAAGCCTGCAGAAATTCATTTGACACCTTATTTGATTTGATGATTGTGGATGAACACCGGTTTGTGACAAGCCTATACTCTTTTCGATGAGTTCTAAGAGAATTATGAGAAAGTCGTCTAAACGATGAAGAGAGCTTACGCTTACGACTCTTTTCGATTTCTAAAATAGAGTTTCTTCTCTATAAAGGAACTATATTTCTCAATAGAGACCCTATGATCCTACTATAGGGTCTCTATTTCTCAAATAACGATAGCGCCCCCATTTTCATACCATCGGAAACACGCATGTTTCGCAACCATTAAAAGCACAGAACCAAACTTTACTTCACGATTCGTAAACTAGTTCTCAATCACCAATGACAAGGTTTCTTTGGAAAAGGGAGGGGAGGGGAGGTGGAGGGGGAGGGTAGAGGGAGGGTTTACATGGTTAACAAGGAAGGTTCCCAGAAATGTTTTAACCGTTTTACCGATTTTAATGATTTTCTGTACTCTGTACTTTGGATGAAAACTTAAAACCCCATATATCCTAATTTTTGCAAGTTTGAAGTGAATGAATGAACGATTGAATGAGCGATTGAATGAATCAATGAATGAATCAATGAATGAGTCAATGAACTACAGAATGATTGAGAGAATTCTTCTTACGGGTTTCGAGAATCTGGTTATGACAGATGAGTTCTCCGGCAGGTTATCTATGGTAACGTTTTCGATTTCTATTGTAGCAGAGATCACGTGGCCATCTACATATTCAGCAAGTACAGATGAACCTTCCTGATTTACTGACGAGCCTTCCAAGTCAGATTGGAAAAGAACAGCATTGCGGTAGGTAATAAAACTAACTGGTATAGAAGTTAGATTTGGATTCACTGGAGAGAGAAAAATACAACAACAAAACTTGGTGAAAACAAATGTATGCAAAGTTATTAACTGGGATGCTTTAAAAAAGTATTCTCAATATAAAAGAGGAAAATTCTTCCAAACGTTAATAATACCAACGCATACACTTTTAACTACTTTCTTTTTAAACAAACAATGCCATACAAAACCACTTTGTAATAAAAATTAGTTTGTATGACAGCTTCATTTACCTATAAACAGGAAACCTTTTCAAACCGAATGTGTGTTATTTTTGTGTTTAACAGTTTTCTTGAAAAGAAATGATAACGCGGTTATATTTAGTCATAAAACTATACATTAACAACCAGCATTGGGCATATTATATTGGTCCCAAACGTGAGTTTTAAAACTCTACAAATGGTAACAATGCCTATTTGTATACATGTGAAAACCATGGCAACATGTGGGAGGGGGGGGGTGAAACAGTGTGGTGGGGGTGGGTAAGGGATGGTGTTAGGGGGTGAGCGATTGTGTTGGGGTGGGATAACGGATGGTGTTAATCAGGGATCAGTTAGTAAGACACATACCCAGAATTTGATTGGTCGCCACGAGCAATTGAATGGAGATTTACTCATTTCTAACGTGACGGTGACGATACTTTTTAAGTACGGACACCCAAGCTGGATTCTAGGCACGAATACCAAACAATTTGCAATACACTTTCAGCCACGGTCCCCTTACATCAATACTGTAAATCATGTGATCATAACTACGTTAACATCGAGTAAGTATCACGGAGTCCCTTATAACGGGACGAGATATTATAAATGACGAGGTTAAAGGTACTACCATGTGTGAAATCCCCCATCGAAATGAATTAAAATAACTCCGACCCACCTGTATCAATTATATCCAAAACTGAGGGCGGTAGAGTAATAGATGATTTCCGTGATTCTATGACGTCATCATCTGAGTCCATAAAGGGGTCCTCAAAAACAAAAGGATCTTCGAGAGACGTCTTTGGCAACTGGAGAGCGCTAACTCCAAGGTTTGTTACCAGTTCAGTGTAATGCCCATTAAGATCATGTACAAACCGTACTTGGCTTTCCAGAAGTGGTACAACCTCATCTATGTCCGAACTGTCAATCAACATTGTCTCAGTAATTGACATCATATTATTAACCACGCCTACCACAGAATAAGTCACCTTCAAGAAAGGAAAAAAAAAAGTCCTTCAAAATATATCAAATTATTACTGCGTTGTCCGGTCTCGTCCTAGGAGCAAATAAATATCATAGGTGACCAGGAGTATAGCATTTTTTTTTAGCATCTCTGGTTTCTTACCTCTGTGGATGGACTTTCGACACGAACTATTAAATCGAGAGATGAAATCATGTTTTCGAGCCCAGATTCGGTGATGAGATCGCTTTGACTTGAAGCTACCACTAGCATTTGACTGACCTCTTCAACATTATCTTCGCTGACGTTCATCTTTCGGAAAGAACAATAGAAATGCCAAAGTGAGGCAAACAGCTCTAAAATTAAATATGTATTTTTTTATGCACATGTAGTACTTTGACAAATATGTTTTCGGTTACATCGTAATGTTGTATTTTATTTCCTGATACAAAGAACTAAGTATTGGAGTTAGCGTTGTAAATGTGTACAAAATGTGTACAATTGTGTGCATATTAGATTAAACCGCAGTAGGTTAAACCGGTTAATTAAGAGAATATTCCGGTGGCCTGGAGATAATAAATTAATAAAAATACCGGAGATTTTGTTTTCTGCATCTGTGGGTCAAAACCACATCATTATAGCATTTCGTATTGCACAGGTAGAATTGTCAAGTTGGGTAGTGTTAACTCAGTTTCATATGGTCCCGTGATGGCCTCTACATTAAATCTTATTATCATCAAACATATGTATTTAATGCATTAACCAATTCAACTCACATCTGCTATTTCTTTCAACTGGTTTTCTAAAGTGTTTACGTCATAGCATTCCGTTGCTACAGGCTCCGCCCACTTATCATCGCAATAACGAGTAGCAATTGGCGTTGGTTCTAATGTGGAAAAAAAAACAATCCTATATATTTAATATATTCTATACGTAAAGAAATGTTTTAACAGAGGCTTTCAAACATAAAATCTTGATTAGAAATTAGTTAAATACCAGTTCTCATATCTTCATTCCAAGATGGAAAAAGTTTAAATGGTGGAACGAGGGATTAGGGAGGGGAAGGGATGAGAAGGCTGTGGTCCTACTTACTGGATGAACCAGACGGGCATAGTTCCTTAGAACCCACCGATTGTCCCGGCTCTCCTTGCAGAAACGTTAATGTAATCCCGCTGATGAAGACAACATCTTTAGGACAAGGGACTGCTATGACTGTGTATAGGAAGAGATTAAGGTAAGCATCAGACTAAAGAATTAATTTTAATGACCTTAAACTTCCGTCTGCCATCATCTCTGGAAGCTGTCAAATATTGTTAAAGGTTTGAAGTCCCTGCCCACCATCCCTCCACCACCCCCCCCCCACCACACCCCACCCTCCGTCCTGCTGCACACACAATTTTGGGGATAAAGTTTTATTCCAAAAATTGTCAAAAGAGGTAATTTAAGTGAGACATTTCAATGTTTCAGTTAAAGGAAAGAATTCTATTAGATTGGTCGGTTGTAACAGAGGTATAACAATTTGTGCATGTCTTTTCTAGCATATTTGAAAGGGTTACAAATGGCCTCCACCGTGAGAGGGGGAGATAAAAGAGTCGTTTTCATATAGTTTGGTTTATATTAAGTTTTGGAAAACTGTAATTCTTGGTCTTCTTGTAGTGAAACGTAAACAAGCTGCCCTTATATTTATATAGTTACCTTTCTACACCGACTGCACATGGCATGCAGTCTTTAACTCGGTTACTATTTTTTGGGCTTTATTTGTAGAAATCTGGAAGTACAGTCGAAAACTGTTGCAGCGATGTTTCGTTTCAAAATATGAGTCGTCACGGGAAAGGAAGGTAAATGATAGTGTGTCGACGAACATTAAACTAGTATTGAGTCACCTACAGACTCTGTAGGTGACTCAATACTAGTTTAATGTTCGTACAGAGGGTGCAAACAGTCAATGCCATACAGTGAAAAAGCCACACACTATATATACTGGAAGGCCACAGTATTCCTCACAGTAAACACCTAAGCTGTACATATACAATTTATATTGGCGTGATAACCAAGTGCGCATGCCCATACAAACGAGGGCCAATTTGTATATATAGTCAGTATTGAGTCTATATACTTTGCCTATTGTTGAGCTTCGTGTACACAGAAGAAATTCTGCAACTGTAAAGCCTTAACTTTCGGAGAATAGCATGTACAATCGTACGTGTCTATACGCATTATTTAGTACAAGTGAGATTGAATGGGTATTTTCTTTTGGGTTGAAAAGGCCACTATAATGACATTCGAAAGTTATGTAGGCCTACCAAGTTATTCATGGTCCTGCAGGTGTGAAAGCCTGTATGAATCGGTTTAACAGAGCTTATCGCAAAACTGAAAAGAGATTTCAAGGACTTATCATAAAGTGTATTATTGTACTAAATACTGCGCAAGGCCAGTCATATCTGACGCGACGTTATAACTAAATGTCGTTTTCGCTTATTTACATCGCCAAAGCTACATATAGGACTATATAGAGTAAAATAGCTAGACGTCTTGGACTTAGCCTAGCAAAACAATCTTCCACTCAGACCCATCATATTCACTTCTTCTTGATCGTTACCAGTCCTACCTACCACAATTTAAGTCTGCCAAATACTGCTAGAGTTTAACCCC
>JAIPMN010004355.1:0-10622 GCA_020650975.1 Apostichopus californicus | reverse complement strand
AGGTTTGTTAGTAATTTAACAAAGTTGTTCCCCAAACTTACTGGTATGATGATCCCTCTAGCAACAATGCTTTTTACAGGCTATTTGCTTAAACTAAACACCTTGAAATGGTTTATTACCGCACCCTCTTATCCCACTTCTGGGTCCCGCCCAATTTCTCCAACTTCCGTAATAAATAACTTTGGATTCTATTCGAGATCAATAATCCAGGGACCAAAACACAAAGAGTTTAAAAATCAAATCAAAAGCTGCATTCAGAGAAAATATATATATGCAAATGAAATTCAACTTTGCATATAATGACTCCACCTTGTTGAATTTTAAATGACTTTCAGGTAATCTTTGACAGTACAGTAACTGTGTGATGTCTGTCATGAGATCACAGGACACTTCTTTTCCATTTGCTGGTGCTGTGGGTCTTGTGGTCCCCCTCCCCCCCCCCCTCTTGGAAAAGAGAAGCATTTTAGAGTTAAAGTTCTGGTCTTCGATTGTACATGAAATACAGTACGAGTTTAACATTTTCACACACTAACAACTTAACTGTTTGGTACAGTATATGAGAACTCTCCTTACTCTCTTCAGGGAACAATCTGTGTTCTGACCACAACAACATGTTATGTACTGTACAGTCAATTGGCCAAGTGTACCAAGAATTCATACATGTTTAGTTATATCTATATGAACATACTGTACACCCTTACCATTTCAATATTTTATGATGTACAAAATGTGTGGAACTCAGAATTGCTACATGCTAGAGATTTATGTTTTGATCTTGATCTCTCTCTACAGGTGCATACAGTACCTTTTGTAAACCCTCCCACAAACTGCTTGCAACTACTGAAGTCTGTTTTGTAAATTTATTAGTGTTTTCATCAACATGTTTAGCCTGAATGACAAGTCCATATATTTTAACAACCTTTGAGGGTCATCCTCAACTAAATCATTGCGTACTGCAACCTCCACTAAGCCTTACACTAAAATGAGAACTAATACCACATCCATATCAACAGTTATAGATACTGTACACAACTTTTTCAACTCCCAGTGACCTCAAAAAGTTTGACCTACTTCAAGTTGTGATGTCATTCAATTTCCAATCTCATCTCAGGTAAAAAATCTGACCACATTTCCAGCACAACACCAGTTCAAAAAGCTGCCAGGGGCAGTTTTTCAACCACTGAGGAAGCAGACAGCCATACAGACAGACAGACATTACTGACATGTATTTTGATCAGCATACATGTATACATACACATATATTATCATAATTGCAATAGACTATAAGCTCTATACATATATCATACCAAGTAGTTTACTATGATCCAATGTAGTGTAAAACACTGTGCAGTACTACCGACCAGCCTAGCCAGCTTGTACAGTATAACCCTAACCCCCCTTACCCTAAGCCTCCTAACCCATAGTACATACTTACTCTAACCTACTGTAAGGCAATTGTACTGTACTGTGGCCATAGAGGGTCATATCACAGAAAGCATTTACCATAAGGGATAGAGGTGTAGGGATGGGTGTTCTTACTAGTGCTGAGAGTCGACTCTTTCTTTTGTAGTCGATTAATCACATAGCTCTTCTCGCGATTACTCGGTGACAGTTATGAAGTCATCACTGTCATTTTTACATTGCAGAAATACAGTCAACACAAATCTTTCTCCATGGTGCACTGTCTTTATTTGTTCTTTTGTGCCTGATCGTGTTACAACATCTACCAAACAAAAACTGTGAACAACTTTCAATCTACAACATTTCTTAAAATCCTTCATAGAAATCAAAAACTTTTGAATGAATCTACAAGGCTACTGCAACTACTACGTAGCACTAATGAAAGCAGACATGTATGAAAACAATGAATAGATGTAAACACGTTGTAGCGGTGTGATGATCTGTATGCAAGAGTTTTCTGTAGAAGGATGTTTAATGTTCTAGGCTAGGCTCTAGCCTAGTTCAATAGCAAGCACATATTTTTCACATTGAAATTAAACTACACCGTAATCGACACAATCGATCAGACATCAGATAAATGTGACCAGGCCAGTAATGAAGTAATTGAAGTAAACATGTTTGAAGAAATGACAAATACTTTTGGCAATCGTAATAGATTAATAACTTACGAATATGAGATTATGCGCAATAATCAAACATTGCTAGGAATAAATATTGCACTGCAGAACAATCGTATTACTGACAAGTAAATGCATGAATCTATTAAACGGACCAGGTGCCTGCCGATTTTTAACACAGCAAAGTTCTAGTGTAGTTTTGTGATTTGTGAGAACCTGTACTATTACGATTTTGCTGACAAACTGCTTTAGTGTTGTTTTTGATAGGTTAGGCTATTTTTCAAAAGCAGATTATGTGTAGTGCTAGCTTGTAGTCCAGTAATCGCAACCTAGGTTTTGAGCATCATAATCGAACTTCCAAAGTGTAATCGTGACTACTGGCGATTGATCCATTACGACTATCAGCACTAATCCTTACTACATGCTTCCCAAGCTTTGACCTGTTTTCACTTGATTCTCATACTTTACCTGTCTTCTTTCTTTTCTTCTTTTTTTCTTTGTTCTTACAAAAATGAATTAACAGGGAGTGTATTTTGTCACCCAGACCAAAAGGATTGTTTGTACTCAATAGTTTTCCTAAAATTCCTATTCATGCATCAATTACAGAATTGTTAATTTCTCTGTTCATTGTCAAAAAGAATTATGCACAAGTGTCAAAAATAAACCACTAACTGAAACCAGACTATTGTGACTGTGTACCACCTTCCAGGTCAAATCATCAACTCCTCATATCTTAGACACACACAGTATTTACCATTGAATAATTATGTTTTTAGGTTGAGAATATTTCTAAATTAGTAGCTTGCGGGGTTTGAAGATGGCATTCGGAAAATGAAACAAAAATCAGTCTAAATGTCATGTCACTTTTCTAGTTTTTGATAGCAAGTCATATATTTCATACCGTACAGGGCAGTCACATTGGTTGAAATTGAAAACAGGGAAGTACAGTACTGCATCAATCAACGTCAATATTTTACATACAGTAGAATAAAGTCAATTTTATAGAGACTCTCTTTGAAAGCAGTTCCTACATTATGCAAGTTTGAGTGTACACAGTAAAATAATTGCATCATTAGAGTAGAAGGGAGTCCTGACTCAAGTTTTTGCTGAAAATTTGGTAAAGTTGGTCCCTGAAAATTTGGAAAAGTTGGTCCCTCATACAACAAAGGTGGTTATGTTGGCCAAGTCAAGACCAAGACTACAGTCTGCAGTACTATACATGGCTATTACTGTAGTGAAGTTCAACCGCAGATTTACTGCACATTCTGTATGTCCTAAGAGTAGCTGTGCAGCTTTAGAGTGGATACATGTATATTTGCATACAGTATATTCTGCAGCAAGGAAATAAGAGGCATTTGGAAAATAGATAATTCACTTTGTGCTTTGTGCGAAAAGTAATCTCACAATCTATCTTTGATAATTAATATCTTAATTCAGCCATCTCACAGGTACTTTCACATACTGTACAGTACTGGAGTTGCTATATAAACAACTTGACATGATACCTAATAATCATAAATTTTCAATCAGCCAAGTGTCCAACTAGAGCAAAAAGGAGGTAAATGTCTTTGAAATCAGACAAGTACACATGAGAATATCCAAACTTACAGGCAGCTGACTATCAAAGCCTTACTTTCATTAGAACTGTAAGGATAGTCCACTGTGCATAAGAGACTGACTTCGGTCAGCTTGTGGCTTTGATAAGCCAATGAGGTTTCTTTGCGAGTGCATACATATACATAACAAACAAAAAATTGCAAAATTACGGTTCACAACAGTCCACAAAAGAAAAGTAGTCCACAAGGCCACTCATTTGTGACTATTGTACCTATAGATCAAAAGTTCTTTATTAAGCATCAGATTAGCTTCATCTGGGACCATTTCTTGGTAAACCTAGTCCATGGGGAATCCTGAGATAATTATGTACCTGATATGGTTGGGGTTTAGCATAGATATCGGGCACTGCCTTCTACTGTACACATGCTGTAAGCATCACAGTTGGTAAGGTCCAGAATGAGTTGTAGGAAGCATGTCAATGTTTGTCTTTGATAATATGATCATGGTACAGTAGCTTATCAAGTTAGTAATCTAGATATAAACGGAAACTCATTAAATTCATCCATTCTACTGTATAATTACTTCAAGGAAATCTACACTGCTATGTATACATTTGATTAGTATGTACTATACTCCAAACCAATGTTAGAATTGTAACATGTTTAATCCTATGTTTGTATTAAAACCAAGGCTAGGTTCAAGTACTGTACATGTACAGTACAGCCAATGTGACATGTACTGGAAATCATGCCCGCAATCAGGAACTAGAATAAAATATTGTACATGTTAAGTAACCAGTGGAATACAACATACTGTATCAGCAAAAAGCATTTTTATAGTTTTTTTATATTTTTTATAGTTCTAAAGGGACCCTCCTGTAAATGTAAGCAAAAGGGTAGGCACCACAGTAAATGGATCTCAACGTTCTCACAGGCCCACATGGAAGTTTTGTACCCAACCCGTGGACCAGAACACTTAATGATGTACCATTTCCCTGTACATATTCTTATTAATATGAAAGATCACAAAGTTTTGCAGCCCTATTTTCTATGACGTTGAAATATTCTATCACAAATAAGCCATGATATTAGTAGGTCTTGAAAATCTTGTGGCGTCCCCCCTCCTCTGTGTTTAAACTATATATCTTGTTAACATTTGAACAAACATAAAACATAAATATTAAAGAATATTGCCACAGTTTATGTTGACACTCTGAAGTTGCAGACGTATGATGTTGAATTTTCATCTGAAATCCATTTTGTAAGCTTTGACTAAGGAAAATGTCAAAAATATGACCTTTTCCTGTATATATGTAACCAAACCTTATTTATATCTGAATGGCTGTACTGCTAACTTAAATGTCTTACAGGACCTACGAAAGTTTCTGCCAGTTTCCATGTACCAGGTATGCAATCAGAAAACTCTTTAATTTGAGTCAGTTTACCATAATATCATTTTTAAACCAACGACTGAGAACAGCAATGTTCGAGCTTTTAGCTAGAATGTGGATTTGGAAAAGACAAGCCTGATATAAAACAATTGAATTACTGTACTGTTTAGTTATATATTTTGGTGCTTTAAATTCTCTAGCCAGAGGAACTTTTATTAAATGCCTTGTTATCCATGAACTATGCCATGCAATCTCCCTCAATTTACAATTTACACAATATGCTTCAGTAAGTTCAGTCCAATAAACATGGCCTTCAAAATCTAAAAAGCTAATAGGCTGAATGTAGAAAAAGTTAAACAATCGCTTGACAAATTTCACTGTCTGAAATTATTTTGATTAGAGTGCTGGAACTCCTCACATCTGAAGGAGTTGAACAAACTTTGATTGGTCAATTATATACTTACACTACAGACACAATTTAAAAAGAGACTGATGTAGCTCATTTTATGTATGAAGCAACCGTATTTGGGATGCAAAGGTCCAAGCAAATATATTGAACTAAGGCTGCAACTATTTCCACAACCATTTACTTTTGTTTAGGGCAATACGAACCATCTTTAAATGCAAATTTCTTTGGAATTTTCAAAATTAATTGTTCAATGACACTGACAAGCTGGTACAGGAGTCTTACACAATATAAAATGGTACTTTACCAAGGTTTGCAAAAATAACCTATTCATGCGCAGCAATGGGAAGATAGATTAACTCTACAAAGAAATGTAAAAGAAACTTGCTTGCTTTTAAACCACCATTAAAGGGATTGTTTCCTAACATGCATGAGTAGTTGAACACAGTGAACAGAAGAAAAAAACAATTATTGCAGAGTTATAGTACAGCTTTTATTTAAATAATCTAAAACTTGGCATACAACAGATCCAGGTAACTAATCAAACTTAGCAAACAGGTATGTGGTAGTGATGGACAGTTTCGAAACATTCAGGACTGTCATTGTGGCTGTCGCATAGTGATACAGGTAAGCAATGGTTAATACCAAGGGACTGACTAAAATTGAAATGAGAAGCTCAGTTGATATCTTGAGCAAAGACAAAGTTTGTGTCTATCTAGAATGATCAAGAAACCAAGCAACAAACAAGCAAATGCTAAGTATACAGCCTAGGTTAACATATTATACTTTAGGCTACCACTGCATAAGCCTAAGTGTAGCAAGATTTTCACCTATCGTACTGTCACAGTCACTGTTAGTTAATACTTAACAGCTAGTTAGTTAACACTTAAGAGCTATATACAAACATTAGGAATACTGACATTAGCCTAATGATACCGTAGGTGTAAAAATTACTGTAAGTGTAATGCTAGGCCAAGTGCTATAACCTGCTTCTCAAGTTGGCAGATATATCCTAGTCTGTACAAACTAGCAAGTCAACCAAGTGTATGAACAGACCTGACTAAACTTAAATTTCTGGTTAATACTAGCCAAGGATAAAAAGTCCAAGCAGATGTAGTGCTATGTAACTGTTTGTAATCAAATTAACCTTAGGCTTAGGCCTAGTTAGGTTAGGCCTCATCAAACAAAACAAAACAGACCCAGAGTCTAGGCTTCGTACACTAGGCACATTGGAATCAATTTAAATATTTCATTCAAAGGTACAGTTACTACAAGCAACAACATTAAATTACATTTATGTTTAAATGACAGTTTATTGCAATATTTAATGTGCAGCCATTGAAATTACCATTTAGCCCCATAGTCCTTGGAATTACGTACGGTAGTCATACATAATAATATCACATACTGACATAGGCTAGTGTAAACACAGTACTGACTAGCCTACAGTACTCTTAGCCAGTACTATACCATAGGCTAGGTCTAAATTAGGCCTAAGTTAGGCATACTGACCACAAGCGAAGGAACAACCAAAATAAAAACTGTTTTACAATCCTACTAACCCAATAACAATAGTCGATGGGTAGCCCTATATATCGCTTTGTCTTTCTGGAGTTGTTTTTCTATCTTCTTATTTGCTTCCTTTTTCTTTTTCTCCTCATCTCGATCCTCGTTTGTCAGTCCGTTCCCAAAACAACCCATTTTCGGGCCCTGGCTGGCTTGTTTTCACGAGCCTCGCACCCAAAACAACCCTCTATTCCTACTTTAAAATCCACAGAAAGACACCACGGGTTCCTTAAAACAATACTCCACATGCAAATGTCCAAACAGGACTATCCAGATAATAATCCTGGGAATGAAAAACGTGCAAAACTGACTCCAAATAGAAAAGATTGGTAACCAGAGTGATAAGCCATTGAGCGTTGCACGGCATTAGCAGCATACATTAGGCCAGGGCGTATCAATAGCAGATAATCGATGCTGTCGATATCGTTTTCAATATCGGCTGTGTTCGTGCAAAAGAAAATTGCAAACTTTTCTCTAAACCAAGTCCTTCGTGCTGCAAAATTCTTTAAAATGTTGTAGATGGTTGGCAGGGATTTTCGCTATAAAAGAAAGCGACTTCCCCAGCAACCTTGAATAAAATAAATATTGACGTAGGATTCGTTCAGAGCCTTTTCTGAAGCTCCGTGGAACGCCGAAGAACCACGATATACGATGGTGTTGTTCTTTCATACGTTACTGTTGTTGTAACGTACGTTCATTCCCGTATTGATGACTTTGACAGCTGACAAAATATCGGTAAGTATCGATCGATAATGAAACTCACACTGCTAGCAACGGGTCGCCGAACAGGCCAGGGCGGGGTTGAAGCGTGATGCCAGATGCAATATTTGTGCGAAAAGGTCTCCGCGTTATATATTGGCATATGACGTGCAGATAGCGCGGCTGTAGTACAGATTTTCTTATATAGAGGGAAAGGTTGTTGTTTGGAGATAGATGAAGACATTCTCGCCGTAATATCGCTGTATATAGAGCAGCGTATGGAAATTGTTCAGTAAACCATTGCATCTATTTTTAGATTGATTCTATAAATAGAATAGCTCAGATTTTGCTTTTATCTTAAATAGCTAAAATACGTTCACAGTTAACAAATTACGTGGAAATACAAATTTTAAGCGAGGAATATCTAAGTTTAATTGATACATTTATTTTGAAGATTTAGAATACTTGTTTTTATGAAAAATTAAAGATATGTGAAATGATTCGATCGCGAGCTCCATGGATCCACTATATCACGCGTTTAACACGCAGACGTGATTGCTGTTCTTACAAGAATGGAACTTAAATTGGATTATGTTCGTGGGAATATACAAGTTTGATGGATATGAATTTGATCAGTTTTGCTGATTTGGTAAGGCTAAGAAGTGTTCCGTGAGCCAGAAGGGAAAAAACATTCAAAATTATGTTTTCAGTTGGTTACCATTGATTGAAATGTGTACCACTGGAATGTGTAAGGTTCGAGGGCGCTCGTCTTTAGTTTAAAAATCGAGTCTCTTGTCTACAGGGAGAACGGCATTTAGTTTTATACTAACATAATTCTGCAGTGCAGATAACCGATGGTCCCTAGAAGTTTGTCCAGGGGTTTGCCACAGGCTGTAAAAGAAAACCCCTTCAAAGGATGACTTAGGGCACAAGTTTATTCTTGGTGTCCAAGAATTAAGTTAAGGCGACTAATTCTATTAACTAATTTATTATTTTAATTTTAGAAGTAAAATATCACCATCCTTTTAGACACTATAAAAGAGTGAAATGTCTTTGTTTTTTTTAGGGGGGGGGGGGGGCTAAGAGAAATGTGACGAGTCACTAACAAGAAACACACTTACACTTTTGATCAGCTTATTTACTTGATGTTGATCAATTTTTCTTTCTATGGCTAATCCCGTGAAAATAAACAGGTATAGGTTATTTGCTTGATTAGTCTACTTTCATTTTTTTAAATAGTGAAATTAAACTCAAGTAAATTCAGTCTGGACTAAGTAATTCAGCCAGTTTGAACGATGGACCGTACAAGTACTATTATAGGGCAGCTCTTCTGAGACAACACAAGACTACATTGTTAACCCCCCTTCCCCTCCTTCCTTCCTTCCTTCCTTCCCTCCCCCCCCCCCTCCCCCACCCCCCGCCTTCCCTTATAGTCCTCGTTTATTCCTTGTTTAGACAAACATCATAAATAACGTTCCCTACAGAACCAATTTAGGCAGAATATTAGCCTTGAGATGCCATATTACAAGAGAAAAGTATTGCTAGTATATACAATTATTTCAGTTTCCATGATATTCAGTTCTAAAATAAACTATAAACCCCATTAAGGTTAAATAATTGACTAAGACGTCAGTTCCTCATTGCAGGTCTAAATGTTAACATTATTTCACTATTTTTATACATTCTGATCACACCCGTACTCGACAACAAGGGTGTTCTTCGTGTTCATGTTAAAAGCATGCGGAGCACCCGTAATGACATTCAACATAACTTGCCACCGAAATATCTCGTAAGCTTTATAAACGCGTTATTTAAGACCATTTTGTCTCGAATCCTGGAAAGTCGTTCGCCCCTGAACTTGAGAAAAACCCAGCTATCATGTGTCCGAGTTCGTTATGTTGACGTTGAAAAATCTCTCCAATCAGTAATGAACTTTTATTTACTTTATTTTATGAGGGAGCTAATTCCAGTGGCTTCAAGTTTCATTACGGTACCCTTTAAACTGTCACAGGAAAACAAAACAATACATGACACTTCCAGATCCATTGTAATATATGACCTCACCAATGAAAATATTCAATTTCATATAGAATAAGTTTCAAACCGATGTCTGTCCCTCCCCTTCCCCGCCGCACAAGAAAAATACATCTCATAGAATAAGTTGAAAACTGGTGTGCCTCCTTCCCCTTCCCCTCCACAAAGACAAAAAAAAACATATCATAGAATAAGTTAAAAAACTGATGTTTCTCCCTCCCTCGCCGCTTGCCCTCCACAAGAAGAAAAGATACAATTGAATTATTATCTGAGCTTTTGGAGTCTTTCCGTCACAAGCATCTCCATTACATAAAATAACGATGAATGCTGGGTTAGTTTCGTGTAATACATACACACAGAAGGCCTGCGATCATGGATGTGTTATCCGTGATATTTGCTAACTTTCTTCTCTACGTCACTGAGACCATTGACCGCTATAGTAATAACGTTATGAAATGAGAAACTAATATTTTGGTCAGTCTTCTTGTCGGACAAGTTTACCACATGGTCATTTTTGTAGGCGTTAACTTGGTCGGATTCAATTTCAAGAAATAAGGAGGTCACCAATGACGTCATCGGTAAGCCAAGTAAGTTGAATGACGTCATAGCCTAACGATCGACCACTGTAATAGCTATTCTAAATTGCATACTTAGTAAGAAACGCTTACGTATACCTTATATCATTAAGACAATTGATATATAAAACTAATCAAGTAACGTCTTGACCTTTTAAGGTCAATACCAATGAATAAAGCACAAGGTATTTAATATTATGTGCATCGACCAATCGAGTGAATTAATTGTTGCTAATTGAAATAACGCTAATTTATTTCCAGGCTCTAGACTATGTAGTTAGAACTGATACGTTTGCGAGAGTGGTGTATCAATTACA
>JAIPMN010004354.1:4274-27094 GCA_020650975.1 Apostichopus californicus | reverse complement strand
GCGTAAACAGAGGGGCATTAATTACAGTGGGTTGAAGTATGGTTAATGTTGGTGTCATATTGATGGCAGCTGCATCAACACATGGTATAGTAATATTCAGTTTTTTTGGGGAAGCTCTGTGCAGTATGTAGTAATAATTTCTATGACTATATAAAGGTTGCTGACAAACCATGAGTGTTAAGCACATGAGTGATTCATGTCAGATGTATGACTCCCAGTGATTAATCGGAGAACTTTGCAAGTTGACTTTATAGTAAACAGATTTTAACAGGCAAAATATCAAATAACTGTAACTGCAGTATATATATATATACAAATATAGTCAGTTTTCTTTATCAGCTAACGTCATCCCAACTTCGTATTCATTAACTCTAAATGTACATACATACTTGCATCGATCGGGCTCGAGACATTATGACAGCTTGAAAATCTCAATTTGTCACTGGCCTGTGGGAATGTCAATGCAGATCTTTGGGTACCTCTTGTAACGTTATCAAAATAAAATGTTAAAATAATTATATTACCTTTTCTTGCAAGAGTGAGCTCACATGTAGTACAATAGTTAAATAATGCAACATTTATATACTAAACTGCTAAAATGTTTATTTCCAAAAAGTGTAATCCTGGAGATGCTAAATTCCTTCCAAACTTATTCCCTAAAATTCCATCTGCCGAAGTAGACAGCTTGTAAAGAAAGGTTTTTAAGAAAGATTTTAAAGAAAGGTTTTTTTTCCAGTTGTCCCTTCCACAAACTGTACATACTTTCCTTCAGGTTAACGCATGAACTATATAGAAGATGTCCAATAAGACATAAGTTAATATTAATAGGCATTGCAGAGTCTATTCAGCTTCAATAAATTGTTTCTGCTTAGGACAACCTCAAGATCTGTTAACTTTTGAAAACTACACTTTGCGTTGCGTTGTAACTTTATATGTCATTCCGACCATGCCATGTAAATTATTCCTGAACAAAACTGGCTTTCTCAAAATAAATCTCTGTGTAATTAACCGTTGTTTATTTAGTTAGGAAGCTAACTATTTATTTATTTATTTCATTTCTTTAATCATTCCAGTATGAATCGAAAATTTATAAAGAGGAGTCATAAAATATGTTAACAGGAAGAATGACTAATATAAAAGGAAACGAGAAAAAAAGTATTCATTATGACAACAGCTAAAAAGTTTGTGTCCCACAAATTAAATGTACTGTGGTTCTGTGTTGCATTATTTGTAACACTTTTGGCCTTACTTTATCATGCCTGGCACTAGTTTGGAGAACTTAAGTCACAGTTCTAATATGTTTTCAGGTATTTGCATATAGTCTCTCCTTTTCAAACTGAGTATGCATGGTACCACCAGCAATATACGGCAACTTTACAAAATGCAGTTTTAAGAAAGAACAGTGTTGTCTTTCTACTTTCATTTAATCTTGATGATCCATAATTAAATGTTCCATAATGATGATCCATATTGATCCAATTGATGATCCATAATTAGGGAGTATTAGCTCAGTGGTTAAGCCAATGATGGCTTCTTCGCGAGTTCCTGCTTGCAGGAGGATCTACATACATACATACATACATAATCTAATCTGTTAGAATATGAAGGGTATATTTAAGAACTCTTACACGATCAATTAAATAGAGATAATTTGATTTCACGGTGTTACTTCAAATCCCGTGATATTCACTTGTGTGCAGGTCTCTTGTCCAGAACTACATACATACATACATACATAATCTAATCTGTTAGAATATGAAGGGTATAAGAACTCTTACACGATCAATGAAATAGAGATAATTTGATTTTACAACGTTACTTCACATCCCGTGATATTCACCTGTGTCGCAGGTCTCTTGTCCAGAACGTGCAATGTAAATGTGGCTGCTAATTTAGTCCAAACACTCACAGACAATAACATCTACAAGTCCTGACCAATATTCAAAGTAGACTATAGGCCAGGGACATCTGCTAGTATGAAGGTATGGTAAGTCTAGACTAGGTCTTGTTACTCTTCTTTTTTTCCTTCCTTCTTCTTACTTTTCATTGTAAAGTCAAACACTTTCTCATTCTATCTACAATATCTGTCTTGACAAACAAAGTTTCTGTTTAAGCTAAAATTGAGTCGATAATGAAAAATAAAAAACCTAATTATGCAGATGGAGGCAACCAACCGCTCTACTATTTCCGATCTTGCATGATTTAACATTGCAGAAAACAGGGTTAAAGTACTTTACAGTCTCATCAGAATTAAGTTCCTTCTTGTCATTTATTTTGTGACATTAATATCACTGGGAATCAAAATTTTGGTTTTTGTCCATGATCCAAGTTTTGTCTAATTTAACTTCATGTATATTCAGGAATCTGATTCAAACACAGCTGTACTATGCTGCTTTAAGTACATACCTTAAAATTATGTATCATTTATTGGGAAATTGCCAAAAATATAATGTTTTCAAAACCTCCCAAACATTCTACATCACATTGGCAATTACAGAAAATTTAATAATTGAGAGCATATTATATCTCAGACATCTCAAGCATCTTAAATTATGTATTATTCATAGTCAAATTTACAAAACATACAACGTTTGTTGTCCAATCCTCCCTGGCACACTTTATACATCATATGGTAAATACAGACAATTTAATGATTGAAAGCATTTCGAGTTATAAGGTTTCTCTTGCAAAGTTAATACGATGAAACTTTTAACATCATGATCAGGCGAGCCTATCAACGATAACCATTTTCGTTTTTAAGTACACGGAGCTACGATAATATGACTTTACACAGTTTCAAGCCTTCATAATTTGCATTTCAAATTGATATGCCTTCAGGTAACAGAGCAGATCTGCTTCAAATTACCAAATATTAGAGCCATTTCGTGCTAGAATAAAGCTGTTGATCGGCTAAAATTTTTCCAGGTATACGCAAAATGAAGACATACACGTCCGACCATCCTCCTGAGTCAGTGACCCAAAATTCACAGCAGTTATTTAACAGACTCTAACTTCGTCGTAACCGTACTTTTTGCCATCATTCAAAGATAAACTAAACTACATATATCCTTGTAACGCTGTTTCTTGTACACATATCAGCAATATATTGATCAACCAGTAGATAAAATCCCTACTTGCATATTTAAGCCTTATTTCTCATTCATTTGCCTGAAGCAGGATGACAACTTAGCACTATAGTACAATTAAAGAAATACACAGACAGCTGATAAATCACGCAATAGCGGAAAAAGGGCCAAAAGAGAAAGGGAGAAAAAATACTAAAGTAAAGGAAGAGACGTACCTCAGAGGGAGGAGGTTCAAGTGTTTGAGATCTGCTAAGTATCTCTTTCTTAAGTGTCCAACTAGCTGTGGGCCCCACTTTAAGTAGCAATACTGTTTAGGGTACATTAAAAAGAGAGAGAGATCTTTTAAGGCGGTCTCTAGTATTTAATTTGGTACTGGTCATTTCGAAGAAAAGTTGCTGACCCTGGAGATAACGGGTATGCTGCATGCAAATCATTGGGGCAGGACTGTGTTACTAGGTCACATCAGATGGTGTAGAGGGTGGTAAGGTTGGTAAGATGGGTGGTAAGATGGTGTATAAAGGGTGGTAAGGTTGTGAATTGACAGATAAGTGAAGCTTGATGTAAATCAGTATTGCTGTCATGTGGATAAACTTTAAAGGAGCTTTCTGTATTTTGTAGATCACTTCTATCAAACTACCAATCTTGTCCAGTCTTTCTCAGAATGATACCCCTAATGGGTCCATGTGCAGTGTTTTTGTGCAGTGTTTTCCAACATTTCTTTCACATAATGAACATTTAACTACCGAGTGTTCCATACAGGTTTGAAGCAGTCCTCACTAATATAGGCTAAAACTTGGAAAAAAATTAAAAATTGGACAGCACTAATTATTGCTCAAAATAACGTAAATCATTTGCGAATTTTACATGCGCATGTGAACAATGGAAACTGAGCGAAAAATTGTGAATTTTGACAGCATTGCGTAATGGGTAACGCAAACTAGGTAACGCGATCGCCGTTGGTTAAGAGCAGTCTGGGCAAGCTTGTAACCCACAGGTCACTGGTTCGAATTCCATTCTATGGCCATGAATTTATTTGCTCTTTTCCAAAAGTGAATGTTAATTAGCAAGTATAAACAAACATTTTATTTTATTCAACAATTCTTTTTTGCCCTTGCACTTGACGACTATACCAGTTTTCAATGCACGCAGAAAGAAATTTGTAATTGGATTTTTCTTGTACTGAAATGGCTATTTTCATTCTAATGAACCATATATTGCTTTGGAAGTTTGGTATCAAAATTATACTATTTTTCATACATGTATAATAGCAACAATAATAATAGTAACTTAAATGCAAAAACCCAAAATGGAAATTTCCAATGAATGTTTCTAACTTTTCCTCCAAGTTTATGAATTGCATTGTTATGGGATTTTTGTGGCGAATAATATTGAACATTTACCGGAATCGACCCCAATAGCTACGTCAGTTTATATCATATAATTTCATTAATTATTCACCCGTTAATTTCAACTCTCAACAAGAAACCTAGCCCGCTTAACAGCCTTCAATCTAATTAACTCCAAACTTTTTAAGAGAATGAACTTATTTTTCATAGAAGTGATCTTCCTCTTTGGATTATGAACCCATTAACAATTAATAGCAAACACAAAATTTATTGCCACAATGACATCACTCACTCTGCTGTTGCCAGAACAATGATATCAACTAAATTAATCAATTACATCAAACTTAAAACAGTGTATCAGGGTTTGACTCAGCTTTAAGAATAACAGCATAAAATAAAACAGATAGCTTCAATCTGTCTTTACAATATTATGCGACAAATTTAGGCAAACATTTTGCTAAGTGCTGACTAAAATTTAGACAGATATATAAGTTACAGACATATAAGTCATCTAAACTTGACTGGGAAAATATGAAAAGATGGAAGACATAATTGGAAATTTTTGCTAACTTTTATGATATTTCAGCATGTTTCACTATTCATATAATACTTTAACACTGCTTTAAATTTCCTCTTCTGTGATACCCTCGTCTGAAAGCAGATATACGACCCGATAACTTTACACAGCGACTACCCCAATTAAAACACGTTTTGTTGTCACGGAATCGAACATCTAGCTTACTGACGTCTTCATACCAGGAGTAAATTGTGTGATTTGAAGAGACAGGCATCGCGGCGGCCATGACAGAACCTGACTCACCAGACGGAGTGAGGCCAGGGTTCTCAATCAGATCGGAGTCATTAACTAAAAGTTACGTCTGGTTAAAATGACAAGTTTGATACATGCATGTGTGTTACCATAGCTGAATCATCACGGTGTCTTTGCTTTCTAATTGCACTTCATTTTTGGGAAGTACCCTGAATCTGTTTTCGGAGGAACAGTAATTGTTAGTCACTTAAGACTGGCAGACAAAACAGCCCAATAATAGCTTGGAGTGGCATACGTCAACATGTCAGTCTATAGATAACTAAAACTAAAGGCAGCTAGGTTTGGTTGGTATTATAACAGTTTGTCTTTACGACCGGTGGGGGCCGGACTCCAGTTACAGAGATGCCACACCTGAGTGATAGTAGATGCACCATTGGTATACGAGAACAATATGCTCACCTGAATATGTGGGAGCTCACGTGACCTTGGAAAGTCCTCGACGACAACAACAATACAGTGGATCCACATACAGTACCAAGTATGACGTTTAACTACCACCATATACGTACAATGTGAATAATATATTGTTTTACAAGCCAAGGGAAAACACACACATGATTGATGTGTACACACCCACCCAAGCACGAACACATGCACTTCTACAAACCCATACCTTTATATGATGAGCAGGATAATAAATGAATATAATTGTTAATTGCCAGGTCAATTTTCCAGGCTTTGCAAAGTCTGACAAATTAATACAGGTCACAGAAATGACACTTTTAATTCTTCAGCTGCGCTTATGCACCCCAGATCCCTTTTATTTTACTGGTACCTTTAATTGCGGCAATTTGTAGGATCACAAACTTACATTTGTTTCTCACAAAGAATTAAAAAATATTTTACTCTGTCTACAAAAATACTGCTTTGTCTAAGTTTTGTGGCAATTTATTTGCGTATGCTTTGCAGAACCGTTTGAGCCCTGTGGAATTATGAGATATTCCATTTCCCGAAGATGATGAGTTGTAGTATGGTGGGATTATACCATTGCCCCGATCGTCACATAAAAGAAGCAATTAATAACACACATCCCAATTAAGATTGTACTTAGCCGTTATAATTTTGTTGTTAATATCACCAAATGTTATCAAAGGGGTTTGTATTAAAAAAGATATGGATTATTTCTTGAAATTGAAAATTTTAATTTTTTAGGAAGAGATAACTGAATATAATTTATATTATATAAAAAAAAAAATTAAGTAAACTTCAACCAAAACAAAGGCGTCCCATTCTTTTTATTGTCTTGCTCGAGAGGAAGACATTAATCAGGCGCACTGTTTCGTCTCGACCAAAAAAAAGACACAATACACCTTTCTTTAGGTTTCAATTTTGCGTTCACTGATCTCTGCAAATGGACCAACACTTTTTGGGAAAGTACATTTCCAATGATTGTGTGATTATATACTACACAATAGTACTTATCAAAAACAATTGTAGAGTTAGGGATCGTTAAGTTCGTGTTTAATATGGAATGAATTAGAGGGCCGTTAAACCTTTATCGACTGAAAACTATGAACCTATATGTATCCCCCTCACTAGTAAAAAGGAATTGATAAAATGCAACAAAATGTCTTTAATGTTATGACATCAAATATGATTTAACCAATGCCCTCCTCTTTATCCCCTTCCCCCCCCCCGCCCCGGCCCCCCTCTTTCAAATTAGTAATAAATCTCTGTAATTACTCATTTAATAATATTATAACGGGTGAGAAATGAAGGCTTGAAAGACCAGTCAAGGGATTTTTTGTAGTTGATGAAAGAGGAAACACATTCTAAGCATCCTGTTGTAATTTTTATCCCTAGATGCAACATATTTTACATACAAATAGGTTGAAAATTTGACATTGCCACAGTTTATAAGCACTATAATGTAAACAGGTGTGATGTCAAAATTGCCAACAGAGAAAAATTTACTTTTGATCTATTCTTCACTAGCTGTTATTTTCACTAATTCATAATTTTATGAAGCTAAATTAACACTCAGTGCAACTTTTGAATGAGAACAAAAAGGCTTATATTATGTATTTATGCATCATTATCATCATACCTGTTTCCTTTTCTTCAATATGACAAAATTTATCGACTTTCAATTGTAGTTATTTTTAAGGTATCATGGAAAAAAAATTACCAGAATGCTAAAGAAAACTTCTTCTTCCTATTTCATTAAATACATTTACAGATAAACCTATCTTGTGTTAAGGATTATCATTTCTTGATAAATTACAATTGCTCTGGTTCATATATAAACAGCATCATTTCACGATGATTTTGCCAACACCATTTGTTCTTCAAAAATTTGTAAAGCAAATTAGAAAAATGAGATTTGAGAGAATAAAAGTCACAAATTTGGTACTAATTTTTCTGTTACTACTGTAATGATGAGGAGCTGATATAATTCACAGTACATGTTTAACTAGGGAGTCGCACTACTTTGTAAACCCTGGGAAATTGAAGGGGTATTTTTAAACTGTACATGGTAGTTAATTTAATGGTTGATGATATATGGAATTTAATTTAATGTCCAAATCATCATTTTATACTCAACACCATCCAGAAATTAGGAAAAGTAAAAAACATCATTTGAAGAACCTGTCAGATAGCAGATTTGTGTAAATACCACCATGTATTGTATGACATATTTGACACTGATATATCAATAAGCTAGATGTGCAAATGGATGTATTTTCTGTTAAATTTGAAATTCATGAACATCACAAAATTTCTTCTCAAAATGCCCAAATAATGTATAATATCTCACCTTAAAAGAAGAAAGAAGCCATATTCATACATTCGAACTAGAAATAGAAACTGTGATGAAATACAAAGAAACGGTGTCTGCGTTAGTGGCTGGGTGTATGAGTAATTCAAACTAGTAAAATAAACCACAATACCGATAAAAAGAAATGATAACTTTAAAAAAACTAGACGTTTAATCAAATTAATACAAGTCTGGCAAAGATGGAGACTAATTCTTACTCATTCCACTTTTAATACCAATGTACTGGACACACACACTCATCACAGTGTTTTTTTTTCACTTCCCTATTTGTGTAGACAGACAGGGGGGGAAGACTCACTGTGACTATACCACACATATATACACCTAAAAGTTAAACATGCGCGTTATGAATCACCGTGGCAGTAAACGATCATCGACCACTCAAAAAATATCACAGACAAGTTTCTTCCACTTATTTGCCGTAAAGTGGGTGAAAAACATGTACTCATTTTGGGAAACAAAATTAGAGAAACGAGTCAGCCAAATCTAATATGAGATAGGCCAAAGCCATTTTAGCTAAAAATTCAGTCTCTATTCAAAAGAATTATAGCTTAATTGCAAAATGCCCTATGGGGCCTTTCACTGATTTTAACGCACCTTTTTTTGTGTTTCACCAGAGAGAGCGGAATTTAATTTAAGGTTTCGAAAATATTTTCTTGCTTTTTGAGTACAATTTCCGAATGGAGCTATTTTTAAAAGGTGAAATAGGAATTAACTTAGGGTTAAAAAAAGAAAGAAATTGCTTTCTCATCAGTAGATGCAGATAAATCAACAATATGAGATGATTACTCATAAACAAGGATTAGTGGCAGCTGTAGGGCCTAGAGATAAAGTGTTTACATCGGTATGAAACTTGATCTCCATGGTGACGCAATGTAATAGATCCTTTAATCCCTGTGTCTATAGGGGGATGGGGGGTCTACTGAAGTATTAAGGAGCGATCCTCTAGAAACCACTGTTGGTGGTAGAAAATTAGTATATATTACTGAAAACAACACAAAAAATGAGTCAATTGTTTCAGTTATGTCACAAAAGCAAGCCTGACTTGCAATCATGAAAAATGTCATCAATTATTGAACTAAAACTGTTGCTATTTATTTCCAAAAACTGTTTTCCTGGAGGATTTTCCTCTTCACAAAATTCAAAGTTAAAATTTGATGATTAAAGGATGACTTTCAGCACAAATTTAATTTTTGGTAGTTTAATTTTGTTTTTAAATTTAATTAAATTTGTCAAAAAAACAAATTGAATTTTTAAATTTTGGAGACAGTTGTCCAGGTGCACTTCTATACTACTTTAATAGACAATTCAACCATCACTTAAAGGTAGTCAGTATAGGCCCCAAATTATAGCATGCTATAATTGCTAGAAGTTTTCAAAAAGTACTTTCCTGGAGGTCTTAACTCTCCAAATTTTTCTCAGACATTTTTAAGGAACACACAAGATGACTGAATGTCCCAGTGAGGACAATTTCCTCAAAGGTTGTAATGAAAACAGTTTAAGAATTTTGACTAAAGGTGACCATATTTGAATATCTAGCATATTTGATGCCAATACAGCATACCTTCAAAGCAGGTGAACTACTAAGTCTAACAAACATACCATTAGGTTTAGTTGCTCTGATGCAACACAAAACTTCATTGGTAAATCATGAGCCTTTATATGACCCTTAAAGTTTATTATGTGCTTTATACAATGCATTACAAAATTTGTCATGTCCAGATCAGGTGTGTTGGATGTCATCCAATTGTTCACCGTTGTTTATATATTTAGATTAAAAGTGCAAGATTTCATGGAATAAATACAACTTATAAAACTTGGATCAAGATTACCTGTACAGGCCTGACCTTATCATCAATTTAGCCTAGATTTAAGACTATACCATATATGTTAAAACTGAATTCCTTGATATCCAGAATAGCTATAGAATCATTAATTTAGGAATCAGATATTTTCTTTTTGATCTCGAACTGTGATAAGCCTTAAGTGGCTCTGTGCAGCACCACACCAGAAGGGTTTAAAATTTCATCAAGAGTTTCTTGCAACCTTACTTCAGAATTTCTTTGGAGGCATGACGAATGATGGTCATGAGGTAAACAGTCTTACATGGATAATGAGAGGATCAGATCTATGCTGATCATAATTTCATAAATCTTTACATATAGAATGCTGTACAGTGTTTTGAAAATTATTGTCATCTAACTGGAAAAAGAAGGTATTTGTTCTCAAAGTTTATTAATTAGTATTTACAAATAGTGTCATAACATGTTTATAAGATCTATGAAAGGTCAGTGTTATGTTTTATATTGTACACTGTAGACTTTCATGCTAGAAGTGAAACCTTAGAAGCCATTGCCTAATAAGGGATTGATTTTGAGTAAAGGTTGTTGTCAACAGCAGGTGATTTAGACTAATTAATTGTGCAAGTTTTAACGAACTTCCGATTAACTATAATAGTTGGAACAAGTGAAATACAAAGTGGATTTTGTTACACTTGAGATAGACAGAATTGTCTTTAAGCAACAATATAATCCCTTTCTGAAATTAAAAGAGAAAACAAGAAAACAATCGTTTGCCTTGCTCTCTTAGGGTCTGATTGCACTAATACAGGGGTGGGCAACCTTTTTGAATGAATGGGCCAGATATAAGGGGGGAAAACTTGACTGGGCCGCACCTAACCAACGACCTGCTGTTGATTTCAAACACAACCTTTGATTCCGAGGACTTTCAAGCAATAGGTGTGTGTACTTAATCTGTATTCACAAAAATATAATGTCAATACAGTACAGTTGATAATTAATGGGGATAATAGGCCTACCTGACAGCATAATTAGTGCCGATAAATTCTAAGCAGCTAGCTTTTTTTGTGATGATGTAAAATAGATTGAATTTTTTTCTTTTTTTTGAGACATCTCACAGGCCACAAAAAAATCACTGTGGGCCGTAGGTTGCCCACCACTGCACTAATAGAAACAATAGAATCACTTTCTGAAATCAAGAAATTAAAACAAAAAAGGACCACGGTTCAGAGTAAACCCAGTTCTATACAGAGACCAGGGTACACCCCAGGTCTATACAGAGACCAGGGCTCATGGTACGCTCAGGTCTATACAAGGACCAGGGTTCAGGGTATGCCCAGGTCTATACAGGGACCAGGGTTCAGGGTACACCCAGGTCTATACAGGGACCAGGGTTCTGGGTACACCCAGGTCTATACAGAGACCAGGGCTCATGGTACGCTCAGGTCTATACACAGACCAGGATTCAGGGTACGCCCAGGTCTATACAAGGACCAGGGTTCTGGGTACACCCAGGTCTATACAAGGACCAGGGTTCAGGGTACACCCAGGTCAATACAGAGACCAGGGTTCTGGGTACACCCAGGTCTATACAGAGACCAGGGCTCATGGTACGCTCAGGTCTATACACAGACCAGGATTCAGGGTACGCCCAGGTCTATACAAGGACCAGGGTTCTGGGTACACCCAGGTCTATACAAGGACCAGGGTTCAGGGTACACCCAGGCCAATACAGAGACCAGGGTTCAGGGTACACCCAGGTCTATACAAGGACCAGGTTCTGGGTACACCCAGGTCTATACACAGACCAGGATTCAGGGTACGCCCAGGTCTATACAAGGACCAGGGTTCTGGGTACACCCAGGTCTATACAAGGACCAGGATTCAGGGTATGCCCAGGTCTATACAGGGACCAGGGTTCAGGGTACACCCAGGTCAATACAGAGACCAGGGTTCAGGGTACACCCAGGTCTATACAAAGACCAGGGTTCTGGGTACACCCAGGTCTATACAGGGACCAGGGTTCTGGGTACACCCAGGTCTATACAAGAACCAGGGTTCTGGGTACACCCAGGTCTATACAAGGACCAGGGTTCAGGGTTCACCCAGGTCTATACAGGGACCAGGGTTCTGGGTACACCCAGGTCTATACAAGGACCAGGGTTCAGGGTTCACCCAGGTCTATACAGGGACCAGGGTTCAGGTACATATCTGTACAGAGACCAGTGTTCAGGGTACATATCTCATAGACCAGGGTTCAACATAGAGTTACAAATCAAATAAGTAGTGTAAGGGTTCTGGATCTAATCCTCTCCTTGAGATCAAGTTCCTAATTGTGTGAAGTTCTTGCACTCAGGATCTGACTCAAAGATCTTAATCATACTTGCGAGGGGAAATCAGATCCAGAGCTTGAGATGAAAATAACAAGTGTGAAAGCTATGTGGATCATGGTGACTCTAGATGACGTCATGTGTCAATGCTTTTTCTTGCTGCACACTGCTTGTAATTGATACAAGGTGTATGTAACTATTTTACATGGAAACATTGACATGACATGTTGTGTACTTCATTAGTTGACATGCTGTGTACTTAATAACTTCCTATTTATTAATCTTCACCCCCCCCCCCCATCCCTCCTACTGAGGATCTAATGTGAAGGTAAATGAAAAAGTGGAGAGAAATATTTGTGATGTACTGATGAACTGAGGCTCAACATGATTCTCTTGAAAGCGATCGCCAACATATGGAGCATTATGCAATTTGTAGCCACCAAAGCCAATTGTATTCGACAATGTGGACTTGACGATTGTATCATCTAGGCTTGGAACATATTGCATAATTTAACGAAATGCATATCTTTTTTATCTCCTACCAAGGGCTGTTGTATTTATTTCATAGAGATTGTATAACTCCTCTGTATCTGCAGTGTTTACAAGGTCCATCGAGGTAGCGTTAAAATGATACGTAATCCTTTCCAGTGTAGTACCGGCTGCCAAGGGATCACTCTCTATTGAACTATTAATTACATATGAATAAGGTATATCAGACTAAGTCCTTTTTAGCTCAGTTGAAAGCTTTCGGCTTAGCTACAGCCATCGTTGGGATTCTGCCGAAATTCTATCAACTTTTTGCCGCAGTGTGTGGATGACTGCCATTTCATCGTTTTTCATTCAATTTGGCTGAAAATTCATCAGTGATTTGTGTGGGTTAAGTTTCCATGCATGCGATAATATTTTGTAAATTCGAAGGTCATTTGAGGTCACAAGAGGTCATTTTCTTATAATGTAAAAAAATGCTACACCTCCTAGAGCGTTTGTTCAATCTGCTTAACTGTTGTGGAATTGGCGGTTTGTATACGCCCTACAGTAATTAGGTCTAACAACTGCTGAAATCAGTCCATTACAAAAAGCCTCCATGATATTCTTCAAGTAAAACATTGGCTCATACCCTGTTACGATGAAGTCATCCATCAAACCTCAACACAGTTTTGTATTCTACTTCAAGATACTACAAAGGCAGCTCTGCATTTTAAGTAATCAAGAACACAACTTAGCGGTCATTACAGCCTTTTGACTTTTCAAATTTATTTCAAACTCTTATCATTGTTTATGTCAATAAAATTTAAAAATTACATTTTGCTTTGTCTTTTTTTTTCTAAACAAATGTTTACAACTTTCTAACATTGTAATAAACTATGGCAAGGAAAGGAGGAAATGGGAGGAAAGTAAATGTGACCGTTTATCCTGCCCAAGTCTTTTTTTCGCAACAACAAATGGATAACTGCTCAGAAATATTGCCAATCAAAACAAATTTCTCAAATAGAAGCTTAGCTCTGAGCTTCTGCAGCGTTACTGCACTTGTTTATGAAGGTAACTTCCAACAGGCTTTAATGATTTACAACTGATGAAAAATGCAGAACATATAGAAAAGAAAATTCCCCATTTCTCCAACAGATCGGATTTAAGCAATGGAATCGGCAAAGACTGTCCATGCGTGCTGCAAGTTCTATTCAAAAATAAAACTAATTGGGTAAAAGTCATCACTAGTAATACAATTAGTTTGTGTAAATTGATGTTCCTGTTACTTTTCAACAATTATATTAGAAATCATCCATTATCGCAGAACAACGATTGTAAGCCTTACGACCAAAGTATCACGGTCATGAGTATCACCTTTGCAAAAACAAACGCAAAATGTATACACTGTAATATAATCACCGACCAACGAGGAAACGATTCTTCAAAATAATGATTTTCACTCTCACTATACAATCTAACTGTAACTGATATATATATTCCATCACAGTCTAATGTAAGCGGCATTTTGCATGCCCCGAGACTAATCAATCAACCGCACTAAAACAATCGAACTGCAAAACCAGCCCATTAACAAGCCCTAATCGGTCATTCTGCTAGCACTTGTAACACAATCAATTGCTATCACCACCCACCGTATTGAAAACGATGTCACTCGGAGAACGCTGAACGTTAATCAAAATAGAGGGCTCTCATCGTAAAAGATGCAGAAAGAAGCAGAGAGCCAGACTTGAGCTACTAAACGGAACAGTCTTCGGACTCGATGACAGTTAATTTTAGGCTAACTGTGATCGGGTTCAATATAAGGTATTGAGGTGTACAAATAATAGAAAACAAAACACACTGATCCGACAAGGACAGGCAAAGACTATACTGCTTTCTGACACACTGAAAGATAAGCTGAGTTTTCAATGGCATTACGTATATCTCAAAAGAGAATGAAACAAACAAATTTCCTTTGGGATGTTACGATAAAATTGTTCTTAGTTCTTTATAGCAAAAATGTGATAATTTTCCATGCTAGCCCTTCGTCGGGAGACATAATGTTTGACGTTTGAAAGCTTGTTTGCAATTTTTTGGTCAACTTCAGTCAGTGTCTAAATACTGAAAACTGCACCTGGTCAAACAAACCCAAACTGACTGGATTATTTTCAACGAATGAATTTTACTTGTTACCTACAATTAATGGTTATCATTCAGTACTAAACCTTTTTGGCCAAACCTGTCTTTCTTTGTACAACACAATGAAAAATATATTTTTTCAAAATACTGCACTTGTACATTCTTCCTTTCCTGGATGTTAAACTGGACTGATTAAGTTGCTGCAATGTCATTTCTTTGGAATTTTAGTACAGAATAGTAAGAACCAAAATGTACGACTTGCGCTTCAACGTTAAACATTATATCGTAACTTTACAGTACCATCATAATATCCGAAGCAGTAAAAAACCTTTAGCTTTCTTTCGTGAAGGCATAAGACCCAGATGTGGATGAGTGAACACTGAACTAAAAAAATAAGGGATTCTTTTAATGGATTTGCACGAAACAAAGAAATTATCACTTTAAATACAATGGCAGGCCCAAACAGATGAGTTCAAGGTCTACTGGACACAATTGTTTGCACTTTAAAAATACAACAGAACTGTATGTAGAATTGTGAAGGTATGATTTCAAATAAAGATCATTGGAAATCGTCCAAAATTTTAACTTTCAAAGGAAATACTAATGTTTTACAAAAGTACTTGTTAGTGGAGGTACTGACTTTCTACTGTATGTTATTCCCAAATATATTGAGCAATGTTCAAAATAATCAATGAAATGTCTCAGAAAGGGAAAAGTGTCTTGAGGATGGTAATGAAATGCTTAAAGGAGACATCAACTCTGGAACCATCATCACTGGTATGATAATAGAGGGAACTGTCATGAACAAGAACTTCCTCAAACAGCTTAGAAACAAATATAATGTTATTTGAGAGAGATCACATGCAGACTATCATGTTCCAATTCACACACAAGGCAGAAACTTGGTAAAATATGACCTCCTTGACCCACATACGCGCTTCAATTTTTTTTAATGTTTTTCTTTATTTATTACGACGTGGATTTTTTTGTAATAAAAATGTTTTTTGCAAATGCTGAATCCAAACTACTGAACCACTTAACGGAACCCTAATGATGACAATGGTTTCTGTGGCAATGCTGTTTAATAACATTCTACCTTGAAAATATGAAAAGAATAGGCCTTACAACAAAGAGAAAGTGAAAGGTTTAAGCTTCTAGTGGTGCTACTGTATGACATCACAGATAACTTTACAAAATGAAAGCTCCTAGATATGACTTTTAAACTAGTAGGATATCTCCCAAATGCAACCGGACATTTTTTAGAGCAGTTTGAGGGAATCTGTAAAAGTAAGTTGGCCTGACGTTCCGATCCTAGCAGGATCTTCTTCAAAGGCTAAATGAAAAGTAACAGTAACAGAAGGGACAAAAACACGCACAGAATACAGACAGGTTAATGAGCATGGTGTACACAAAAGAGATAGATGTAAGGGGATTAGTAGACAAGGGATGGAGAGAAGAAGGAAAGAAATGAGGGAAACTGCTCTTCACAAAGATCTCTGTCAAAAAGGCAATAGTGATGGATGGTTGGGTTTGTGTCCTTTTAAGTTTATGCGTGTAAAGTGACCATTTACTTGATTTTTGGGGAAATTTGTAGCAATACTAATAAATGATAAATATATCTTAAAACTTTTCAATCTAACAAAATAATAATTTTTGGGGAAATTTGTAGCAATACTAATAAATATATCTTAAAACTTTTCAACATAACAAAAATAATAATTTGAGACATAAATATATATGCTAGCACATCAATTCCGTGTACCAACAACGTATCTAAACTGCACTCAGGGGGAAATGTGTGCTGGTGAAAGATTTCATTCCTTTAGTATACCAGACAGTGTGTGTATATCTTGCCGTATTTCAAACATGGCGTTGAAAGATATGACATAATATATGTTTTCTTTTATGTTGGTAATGAGGCAAAAGCCATCACTCCATTCTTACTTCAGAACAGTAACATTTTGTAAAAGATTTCCCTAAAGATTCCATCAAACATAACAATATCGATGACAAATATCAGAATCTGAACATTCAGCCAAAGGCTCAATGAACCCCAAACATAGCTTAACCTAATGACCACAGTTTCTTATATATGTGACGCTACAGAAATTTACTTAGCCAGCCACCAACATAATATTACAACCCGAATGCATATCATTACTTTTGATATCTAGTGAGAGCACAAACGATTTAGTAATGCCTTTCTCTTTTTAACAGGTTTAACAGGAAAAAATTAAGAAATTAGTCAAAAATGTTTATAATTATACGGTGCAGAGTTGCCACATTATGGACAGGAAGAACATAAAACAGATTACATATGATTTACTGCTGTCTCTAATTTTCTTTCAGTTTCATTAAACTTACGGCAGTTCACTTCTGCAGCTATACATGCACAATAAAGCTCAAGCCAATGTAGTGTTAACTGTGTATGTAAAAATCATACAAAATTTAGACGATTGACTCAACCCCCCTCCCCTCCCCCTCCCCCTCCCCTCCCCTCCCCCTCCCCCCATAAAAAAAAGGAGCTAAAGTCAAAATTCTAAATTGCACAATTGAGTCCTGCCTAATTTATTGTACTGCCAAAACTGCATGCATATCATTAATTTTCGATATCTAATAACTACTACACTGTATAATATACATGGTATACAAAAATTTCAATCAAATGAAATGACCTAATCGTGACTATTGCAATTTCATACTTTACTCACATGATTAATATCTCCATATTATAGGTTGAGGTGTCGATCCCTGTACATTCTCTGGATGTCTTTTTATACGTCAGTTGAGAAATTACACTGCGCACCCGTCATCACGCCTGTCGACGATTTCTCCGTCGTCGATCTGAAACCTGGAATAATATCTCGTTGTAGGTGTTCCGTATCCATCTGTGTACACGAATTGGGATTAATAAAACAAAACACGTTACTTTACGGATAGATTAATCAGCTAATTATCAAAAAAAAAACATCTGGACGGTTCATTACGACGATCAGCGTATGCTGAGATCATGCGATATGGACTGACTGTACTTAGATCGTAGCGTACTGTGAACGTCGAAAACGACACTTTATCGACGACAATTCTATCAGATGTTTGTACAGGATTAATCTTACTTAATATATATCTAAAACATTTTCAGTCGGAAAGTGGACCATTTTAATTTTACTGGGGACACAGTTGTTATAAAATCAACAGGGATTTTTCAAACTTATGGATCTAGGTAAGAGTTTAAAGATAGACAACAACAAAATTCAACCATAATCTACTCTGTACGTGTGGTAGAATCCTAAGGTAACGAAACCAACACTACCAAATATTCTACGGAGCATTTCCCACTTGGATGTTCAAATTAATATGTACGCATTCTGTGTGAAGGTTTGTAAACTTCATGAAAGGATCTACTTGAACAGATCTGTCAATTCTAGCTCAGAACCGCTATGGAACTTATTGGAACAGATACTGTTCATACTCAAATTTATGAGTTTTATTTTCAGAAGGATTTCAGCATTTTCTGTTGATTGGACAATGGATGGAGAAAGGTGACAGAATTCATTGGTGACAGAATTCATTGGAAACCAAACAAGTTTTACGAACTGGAAAATAAAACTAAAGCAGAAGAGTTTTTTTTCTCTTCATAATTTTGATAGTAATGCACAATTGTGGTTTATTATTGAGTGAATTACTCAACCACATCTTACAAAATGTAGTGAAAGGATAAAGTCAGGAATTTTATAAACAAATTTATTTTACCATTTAAATTGGATAATAAAGTAGATGAATCACAAATAACAAAACTGATTGGGAAGCTATAAACAAGAGCAAAATAATTTCTGTTCTTTTTCCTAAGATTTATAATCGATAGAATGTGAGGCTTACGTGGTATTTCTCTGTTCTTTAATTTCAAAAGTTAACACAAAGTGTTAACAAACTACTTATCTACATCAAAGAGCATATTTAGGGAACAAAAAATGAAAAACAGAAGTTTGAGGGGCTGAGTTTCGATCCTGAGGGTAAAATCACAGAGCAATCGACTTGTTTTAGTCTGCTGCTAAGAAAGATCATGCTGTAGATTATAGAATCAAATTTTGGTTTATTTTTATTTTCTATTTTTATTTTATTTTATTTACATTCATTTTTCTAAAATGTTTGAACATGTTTTTATGACTAAAATTGTACCTATTAGGGTAAAAACAAAAACTGTATGTTGAGATTTGGGGTGTATTACTGCTCATATTGACCATGTTAAAGATAAGTTGATATGGTGAGTTTACTTTAAATGTTGTCTTGTAATACCTGCAATACTGTACTAAAGTAGCTTGCATATATGGAAATGTGCTTAATATTATGCAGTTTGATTTCTCAATTATTCAATTAAAAGAAAAAGAGAAGTAAGTTTAATGAAATTTTGTCTCTCATGAATTTCTCGCCTATGAATTATAGTATGTTAAATCCATCATGATAGACAGACTGAGTTAAGGTTAAAAATAGTGCAATTAAGCAACCACCTCTGTATAAGGCAACAGCTGCTCAATTAGCTACTATTAAATGTTCCAAGAGAGATTAACCTCTTGTGTCTGAGTAACCATTAATGTTCAACCCTAAACAAACAGTACAGCAAACATTCATGTGTTTGCTTGATTTATACCAAATCACCAAATGTTTATCTTATGGTTACTATCTTCTAAAATAAGTTAGTTGTTCTTCATTGATAAGTTATGCAAACCCAAGTGTTTCCTCATGAAGAAAGAATTGTACCTATTTATCAAACATGTATGATGTTTACAGTAAGTCGTCCAATTAGGTGCAATATCTATACAATTAGTTCACAAAATTAAAACAGTTAATAAAAAGCCTTTACGTCACACGTCAAAAAATTAAAGTCTTGTGAGGCAGGAAATTATTAAAAATTGTTTCCAAGATAAACAACTGGCTAAAATCAATTCATAATTTCCTAAAGTATGATTTGTTTCTTGGACTTTCCATAATTACCATAATTACTATAATATTTCAATAACTACTGTACTCCCAGATTAATGTATGTTGTCCAGTTACAGATAAGGTGACAAATGACAATTAATAATCATGGACGTTTAATATCAGTGAATGTAAGAGACTGACTTCTGTCTGCTTGCGGCTTTGATAAGCCAATGATGGCTTCTTCGCGAGTTCCTGCTTGTAGGAGGATCTAAAATACATACATACATGTATGCATAATTACGGCATGGCAATGTTGCATCTCCTTCAACCCATTCCACAACTTTCTTCATTAAGTACTATTTGAAATAGCTGCATGCATCACAGCAATGATGTATGATTAACGTATGGCATATTAAACCTGCTTTTTGCAGGGTTTTTTGGTACCTTGTCAACTGGATTTCCAATATGAAGAGATAAATATTTAATTGAGGTACTTAATGGTTTACTCTTCCAGTACTACATTACACAAAAACTTGATTATAATCGACAAAATCTCTGGAACTAAAAGTATGAATCATTAATTACTCCTTTACTTTTCAAATTAATGTACAAAAAGCAAAATAAAAACAAATAAATATATAAAACAGCAATATTTGCTTTGCAATATGATAAATATTATACGGGGAAAAAAATTAGAACTTAGAGTTTTATCAATTACTAATGAAATTTAAGAACCACCAACTAGAAAAATGTCATATATGCCATAATCAAGAGTGATTTTTTGTTTACTAATGTTCAGAATAATTGGTAACATTACTGAAAAATAACAACAAATTGTAAACTGCTGCCTTAAAAAAAAAGCCATAATATCAACTGTTAACATTTAAAGTTCTCTTTTCTAGTATTTCAGGTTACAAGTTTTCCTAATACTGTACACACATTCAGTGCCACTATACAAACTTAGTTTTAAAACAAATTTAATGAAACTTAAGGCCATGTCAGTACATTAAGCACCTGGGCGACATACATTTTATTCATTGACATTGAATTTTTCAACATATTTTTGAAATGTTCTAAATTGTAAAGGTAAATTTCAGAATGAGTGACCTGACTGCTTTTGTAATCATGTTTAGCCTAAAAAAAACCTGTAACCATCCTGTCCGATCCATGTTTTTTAACGACCATATAATTTTTTTTTTTTGCTTGTTTTTTGTTCTTTTTGAGTATAATATGTATCTATAATATATATGAACAAACAACAAACAAGACAAAAAAATCTTTAAGTTGTAAGTTGATAAAAATACCAAAGTTGATTCTTTTTAGCTCATGCACATTGACATGTACACTAATCCTTATACACACACATTAAGAGAGACAGAAATATACAGTTATAAATCATTGATTTCGCCAAACTCCATTTTGACCTATTCTCATCTGTTTAAACATTTCCGAGTAAGATCAGAAAATGTGCTATATATATTTATCATACACAAACATTATAAATACAACACACTTACACAAATTAAACACACATACACAATCTCATTATCTTGAGGATTCTTAAATATGGAAGCTATAATGTATAGTTTGCATACATGTTTTGACAAACACAGCATTGAACCTATCATTATTTCCTATACAGCCTACATATTCACTATCTGCTGTAGACATCTATATACCCTGCAATGTTTCCTATATAGCTTTATATACAACTCACTACCTATACATGTATGCTATACATCCACAGTTCAAAGTTTGCATACAGCATGGTGGCATAGCAACCAGGACTCCTATAGTAAGTACAGTTATAAAAGAAAATGAAATATTTCATGCATTAAGCGTGTACACATAATTCTCCCTCAGAAAATTACCCATATATGAAAGGAAAACGAAGCAAACATAATTTTGCTGGCATCTGCTGCAATAAACATTTATAGCACACATGTGTCAACTGCCTGCAAGTGGGTATTTATTAAGTTTGGGAGCACTCTGAAAAGATAAGAAGGGGGGGGGGGGGATTTGGCACAAGTCTATTCTATGTGCACAAGGCTGGAATATGGCTGTTATCAGCAATTATATCTGCAGGCAGTTTTTTCGTGCCAATGAAATCCTGAAAAATTCAAATGTTCTTGTCTCGATCTGCAGACCTAGCTAGCACCTGCCCCTCGATACGCCCCAAAATAAACAGCAGGGCCGCTCTTGACTAAAGTCCAACAATCGTCTCTTTATATTTCTTGATTGGGAGTGCAAGAACAGCTGCGTTTGAGTTACAATGTTTGGAACCATAATTAGACCAAAAGTTATCAAAAGTTATATATAAATCCTAAACAATATCATCAAAGCAGATTCGCAGAAAACGCCGAAAGACAATCAGGCTAAATATCTTTCCGACATTTGTATTCACAGAAATTGCTGTAAAAATGCTGTAAATTTAGTAACGGAGTATCTCAGTAAAATATTAACTTTTGAAAAATTCCTTTATAACACGAAACAGCAAATAAAAAGAATTTATCACAAATAAAGTAATTCATTCACAATCATTTACTCTGAATTCTATTATATTTTGTAGCAACATAAGTAGCCACCTTAATACCTCTGTATCTATCGAGGAGCATTGAAAGAAATGAATTTCAGTATCTAGTCAATAAAACACCTTGCTCCTTCATCCTTTTCTGGATATGAGGGCAAGATTTTGACTACTGGAAAGAAAATGGGGACAATATGCATGCAAAGCCAACTAAACAAACAAACCAGATCCATCAAGCCTGACCTTTGATGAAAGATCACCTCATCAACTACAGAAAAAAACTTAAAAACCATTTTCTTTTTCTTCCTTTTCACTGAGTTTTGTTTTCCTATGTGTTTTCTTGATGTTTTCTTTTCTCTATTCAACATTATACTTTCTTGTTTTACTTTGTTAGGGACCAGACTCGAAAAGTTATCTTACTTCTGGTCCTGCTGCCTCTTTGCTGTGTAACTATGTATTAACTATTGTTTATCATTGTGATTTAACGGCAAAAATAAACAAACGAAACTGTCAGAACCCTGCCGTTTTTAGTGTACAATAATTTTATGATCTTGAAAACAACAAATACAAATAAAACAGAAGAAGAAAAACTACTCC
>JAIPMN010004353.1:0-24968 GCA_020650975.1 Apostichopus californicus | reverse complement strand
ATCTCACCTCTCTCATCTCATCCCTCCCATCTCACCTCTCCCATCTCATCCCTTCCATCTCACCTCTCTCATCTCATCCCTCCCTTCTCACCTCTCTCATGTCATCCCTCCCATCTCATCCCTTCCATCTCATCTCTCTCATCTCACTTCTCTCATCTCACTTCTCTCATCTCACCTCTGTCATCTCATCCCTCCAATCTCATCCCTCCCATCTCACCTCTCTCATCTCACCTCTCTCATCTCATCCCTCCCATCTCATCTCATCCCTCACATCTCATCCCTCCTATCTCATCTCTCCCATCTCATCCCTCCAATCTCATCTCATCCCTCCCATCTCATCTCATCTCTCCCATCTCATCCCTCCAATCTCATCTCATCTCTCCCATCTCATCCCTCCAATCTCATCTCATCCCTCACATCTCATCTCATCTCTCCCATCTCATCGCTCCCATCTCAACTCTCTATTCTGGAATTAGAGAGGTAATGCAGCCTGAGTAGTTGCAAGGTCCATCCTGTGGTGGCATTTAACCACTCACTGATCTAGCAAACCTAAATGTCACACTGCAAATTAATTCACTTTAGGTTGAGGCCACAGAGTGCTATAAACCATCCCATCAACTTAAGCCCTAGAGTGGACCTCTTTGATGATAAGTACAAGTGACTGCCCACATGTAGAATGTTATTACTTAGGATGTCCAGAGAGAGACAGAGAGCAAGTACAAACTAGATACATATATCCACAAATAATGTTAGCAAATACATAAATTCAGCATATATCATAATCATCACAATTTACTATTTGAATATTCGTCAATAGAAAGACAACATATAAAGTTGCATTTTGCATAATTGGGAACAAAGATTAAGTTACTCCAACCAAGTCTCTAGATTTAAATAGAAGTGTTAACTATTTATGAAGATCAGTAAATGAAAAGAATACACCCATGTGCGTATGTGTGTTTATTTTTCCTTCCTTCTTGCCACAGGACACATTCTACATCCAAGTCAAACATACTTATCACACAATTAGCAAAAACTGTGATACCTCTCAAAAACTTCACTCATGCCAAGCAATATCAACTGTACCATTCATATTTGTGAACTGAAGTGCAGGAGCCAACTCAAAGATTTTTCAAAATGACTTGCAGGGCATAATTTACTAGTCCAAATGGTACAAACAACTTACAGGAATGCTCTTTGACCTCTATACATGATACATGACTTCAGTGTCATATTCATATCACAAAAAATTTACAACAGATGGGTGTTGGATCATCAACAACCATATCTTTGACAAAAACAAACACCTTCTAAGATTACCTAGCATATCTAGGGTTGATGGAAAGGGAGAGTAAGTTTGAGAAAATCTTTAGGTTGAGGAAAGAAGGTGAGAAAAGTCCATGTATGAACAAAGATTTGATTCCTCTTTGTACTCAGAAGTGTCTCGTAGCTATATATAATATGTATATGATGGATTCAACATTGCCACAAAAGTCAACAAATGTTTTTTTTAAATTATTATTATTTTATCAAGCTATTCGAATAAGCAGGTTTTTTGTACCAAGTACCCTGGTTCATAACATTCCTTGGAAACTGCAAAACCACACACATCAAAGGAAACAAAGATGAAAACCAAAACAACTGCCTATTTTTACACATTTATAAAAACATGCAAATGACCATTAACAAGGGTCCAACATACTAATATTGCATAAAAACGAACAACAATTTGTCAGATTTTCAAAACTTTTAGTTAAAGCTTGAAATTGAAGACTTACCAATAGCAGCAGTTACAATCCACAGTAGACGCATACTTCCACATACTTAATACCTCAAGACTCTCTCCTCAAGACACTATACTATATGTGTGGGCACAAAAATCCATTGTCTGTTCACTTATACAACCTGAGTCTGTGTAATACCACATTAAACAAACTCTCACTAGTTCTGTCAATTTATGCAAACTGTGACACCTCATAAAACATAATTCATAATAGTGTCCTAGTTTCTAATAATCCATAACACAGAGCATTAAAAATCTAGTTGTCCCAAGTGAAAATACCTTGTATGGAATCTCCTCTTGCCAAGAAGAGGGGAGACTTATTACAAGACAAAGAAAAGGAAAAGATAAAGCTTGAGGGAAATATTTCTTGATTGAAATGTCAATCTTAAAGGAATCAGCAAACCAAATTACAAGAACTCAATATCCTTCTCACTATCGAAGGACAAGTTTGTATTGATACAAATCTCTACCCTGCATCTGAATTTTTACCACATCAGTCCCATTGATGAGAGACTTAATTTAAATTTTGAAGGAAAAACCAATCAGCAAAGTGAAACCTCTGAAACATTATGAGATGGCCACAGCTGGAGCAAAACTTGATATCTGTTGGGGTTATAGTTACTTCCAACTTAAGCTGCATTTACATAATCCCCAAAATAGCAACTTCTGCAGATAGCTGACTACTTTAAACTTCAACACTTGAAAGAGAAAAGCAAGATGTATGACACTTCCACTGTCTCCTTCAAGATGTATCAGTTGCAAGAACCATAAGAGAATAAACCATGCTCACGCCAACTCTGAAACAATTAAAACTGAACAAAATACAAGTTGTGGCCAAGAAGATGGTACTTTTGTATGCATAGTTTAATGAAATTCCTCACTACAGTACTCAATAAGAAACTCTTCTACAGCATGAGTTCTATTCCTCACTACGCCACTCAATAAGAAACTCTTCTACAGCACGAGTTTATTCCTCACTACACCACTCAATAAGAAACTCTTCTACAGCATGAGTTCTATTCCTCACTACACCACTCAATAAGAAACTCTTCTACAGCATGAGTTCTATTCCTCACTACACCACTCACTAAGAAACTCTTCTACAGCATGAGTTCTATTCCTCACTACACCACTCAATAAGAAACTCTTCTACAGCATGAGTTCTATTCCTCACTACGCCACTCAATAAGAAACTCTTCTACAGCATGAGTTTATTCCTCACTACACCACTCAATAAGAAACTCTTCTACAGCATGAGTTCTATTCCTCACTACACCACTCGATAAGAAACTCTTCTACAGCATGAGTTCTATTCCTCACTACACCACTCGATAAGAAACTCTTCTACAGCATGAGTTCTATTCCTCACTACACCACTCAATAAGAAACTCTTCTACAGCATGAGTTCTATTCCTTACTACGCCACTCACTAAGAAACTCTTCTACAGCATGAGTTCTATTCCTCACTACGCCACTCAATAAGAAACTCTTCTACAGCATGAGTTCTATTCCTTACTACGCCACTCAATAAGAAACTCTTCTACAGCATGAGTTTATTCCTCACTACACCACTCAATAAGAAACTCTTCTACAGCATGAGTTCTATTCCTTACTACACCACTCACTAAGAAACTCTTCTACAGCATGAGTTCTATTCCTCACTACACCACTCAATAAGAAACTCTTCTACAGCATGAGTTCTATTCCTCACTACATCACTCAATAAGAAACTCTTCTACAGCATGAGTTCTATTCCTGACTACACCACTCACTAAGAAACTCTTCTACAGCACAAGTTCTATTCCTCACTACACCACTCAATAAGAAACTCTTCTACAGCATGAGTTCTATTCCTCGCTACACCACTCAATAAGAAAGTCTTCTACAGCATGAGTTCTATTCCTCACTACTCCACTCAATAAGAAAGTCTTCTACAGCATGAGTTCTATTCCTCACTACGCCACTCAATAAGAAACTCTTCTACAGCATGAGTTTATTCCTCGCTACACCACTCAATAAGAAACTCTTCTACAGCATCAGTTATATTCCTTGCTACACCACTCAATATAACAAACTCTTCTACAGCATGACTTCTATTCCTCACTACACCACTCAATAAGAAACTCTTCTACAGCATGAGTTCTATTCCTCACTACACCACTCAATAAGAAACTCTTCTACAGCATGAGTTCTATTGACAACACTAGCCATTCCAGATGAATAGTCAAGTTCCAGATCAGTGGCAAAATTATATTAACTCCTTTGCATACATTATCAATTCTGTTATCACACCCTTGTTAACTTGTCTGCATGAATAATGAAGGCAACACCTGGTAAACCTCAATGCAAGCCTCACCATTACCAAGTTCAAGTTAGTTTTTTGTATCAAAATCAGTGCACTTCCTGCCACTATACAGACAAAGGGCAGCTGGTCTGATATCACAACTTGGATCTCTCTGTTTTACTTTCTCAAACAGCTGACAGGAAGATGAAATGTTTGAAACAGCAAGAAATGGTGGTATGCAATTAGTTGCTTCCTCCGAAGAGAGCTCTCTCATCAGAAATAATATACAGTAGCAGAGAAACTGTTGTGAGAATATTGATACAGTTGCCAGGATAGACTGGGAAACTCCCTTGTTTGTAAATCAGGAACAGAAACATGGTTACCTTTTAACTAAGTTAAAAGACTACCAGAAAAGATGTTTGAGTAGCTGAGAAATGAGGCACTGTATCAAATGGGACCTGCTGAAATCATGCTATCTGTAGCATACAGGTAGCATTTGTCTCAGACTTGCAATGGGAAGCATTTCTGGATTCTACATATCCTTTTGTTCTCTTCCATGCTGAAAACAGAAGGTGTGGCCCATCTATAACCTATAAAGTCATTATCAACTTAAATTCTAACCTGCGGCAGGTTTTCCATCTTCCATCAGAACCGGGCAGGAGGTACTCCATCTGGATAAATTTTCTCTTCTTTCCTCCTGTGAAAGAATCAAGACATATCATCATTCCACCAAGTCTGCAGACCACAACCATTTACACTAGTCTCCTGCGATGGCTAATTAAACATACTCAAACTGGTCTAGAAATTCACAAGTTTACCCATCTGCTAGAAACATAAAAGTGCTTAAAAGATCTACTGGTTAAAAGTTTTCACAGGCATTTTCCTGATTTAAAACACACATTGATCAGTTTGCTATACAGGTTTATGAAAACAGCCTAAATCATATTTGCTGATAATATACAGTAGCACAAGGCTTATGATATGTATAGAAATCATGTTGTGACTGACAATTGTTATTTAGTCAGTGAATTACCTGCATTTTGAGGCATGCCATAAACCATGCTTCCTTATTTGGAAGACTTTTTTACTTAGCACAGAGAAGAGTGAAACCACAACAGGCTTCTTTTTTTCAGCAAGATCCTTGATATCTTTACATTATGAAATTACTAGCATTCACTTAAACCAGAAAAGTTGTCAACAGGTGCACCATTCCCAGGAAAACATTTAATAATCCAAGAAATGACATTAAAGTTTATCACTATGGTAACAAGAGAGCAGCAAATGTACTTTACATGTTGATTCTCCAGTCTCCATCCCTAGAGAACCCCAAGGAAATGGCATTTAAATTCATTTCAAAAATAATTTTGTAAGTTTTCCACAGGTCATCAACCCTTTACCATTCAACTGGGTGACCTCTAGATAGACACACATAGTGTAGCTGTGTCTCTCTCTCTCCTCAGCATAGCTGGATACAGTAACCATGGTGACAATGACATACGATCTACAGAGAAAGCCATATCTCACTGACAACATTGTCAGTGGCCTACTAACACAACCATTCTATACCACACAACCTTAAAGGGTCTCATTCCTAACACAGAAAACGAGGCATACTTTCATTAAAATTAGCAAACTTGGTAGTGTCAAAACTCAGTTGTAATTTCTTTGAAAGAGGCTCAGGGTATCATTATCAGAGCTGTTAAGACCTTCACATACAGCTCTGTGCTGCTAATACTATCTGAAAATCCATTTGTGGCAATATAAAGTAGTTAAGACTATTCTGTCTTATATTATTGTAGCTATATTTGGCAAACCAAGTCAGCACTCCCCACTGTCACAAACTCAACAGTTATATATAAATACAATTAGTTTGTTACATCACTCTTCACGATATGTTAATTAGTTGAATAACTTGAAGAATAAGATCCAAGATGTCTTTTCATATAAGTTACCCTCTCTCTTTCCCACACCTTTAACACCAGTGTGGTGTCATATGTACTGCTCGGAGTAAAGACTTGTCCAAGTCCAAGTAATAATATCTCTAAAGGGGCCATAAAAAGCATTGGTCACACAAATCTTGATAGCAGTAACTACCGACAAGTATTCCAATAATATCTGAGCTAATACAATGCCACTGCCTGCCAGTGAGCCTTTCAGTGTATACTATATGTGACCTACAAAGGCTGGTGTGCTTTGATTACAAAGCAAACACTGTGAGAGTGATGGGATAATAAAGTCCACTTTAAATACCAAACAGACAAGTTTGTCATACATCATTAAGTGTAGGTGCTATTCATTTATAGCCGTCACTGGATGTCTATCGCCACGCAGAATGCACAACTACTACAACTACTGTCAATGATGAATTACAGCTCATACCAAATAACTTTAATGTTTCAGGATTATTTGGATCATGTTAAAGTCCTATTTGGTGATGCAAGAATAACATACCAGCACAGGTACTGGAGGAACAGAGAACAGACGCAGTATTCCTCTAAATAAAGAACCACACAAACTGTATGAAAGATGGTTTCCTAAGTAACCTAGAGCTTATGGCAAAGTAAATGTGACATTCCCAGCCAGAAGCTACATTACCATTCCTTATGAATACAAAAGCTGACTTTGTCCTATGTTATCATCAACAGCCTGTGGTGTTATTCCTAAGATTTCACTAAGATAACAATACAATTACTTCTTACCTTCTTGCAATTTCTATTTTTGAAAACTATTGAAAGTGAAACAACCTTAACATGAAGGTTAAGTAGTTACCATGCACATTTTGAGCATATTTGTATCAATTTCACCACGCTTATGTTGCTAGATGTTTCTTTGATGTTCTGCGCACCAAGAATATTAAACAATACTTGCTGCCACACAATAAGCAGATCAATAATTCATACAGAGCTGTCTCATCAAGGACAGGAACCTTATATAGAATAAGCTAATCATGAATAAGAAGTATTACCTATTGTAGAAGGTTTCCTTCCAAGAAAACTTTCATTTAAGCAACAGCTCTGGCAAAAGTACACATGTTATAACTTCAGATTTTCAAAGTGAATGCAATTGAGGACATAACACTGAGGTCAATCTGAATGAAATTGAATATAGCACACTGAGGCCAATGTAAATGCAATTGAGTACAACACACTGAGGTCAATGTGAATGCAATTGAGTTATAATTTCAAAGGTTAAAAATTAAATACAACAATTTTTGATATCACCATTTCCCTATCTTGCCCATTTACCCTCCTGTCTCAGAGCCATACCATTCCTCACTTGCTTCTCTTTTGCTCCTAATCTAAATGTTTCTTTATTCCTCTCTACCCTGTGCTTCCCACCACCTTCCCTTCTCCTCATTTCCCTTTATTTCCTCTCCCTGGGTCTCCCTCGTCCTATTTTGGTATCCCTTTCCCGTCATTATCAGGTTAAGGTTGAGAGGAGTCCAGGGGTGGCACATGTTTTTGTTACAACCCCTGCTATACACAGCCCTGATAATTAGCTACATGAATTAGTACATACAGGGGGTTGTAGGGCTGTACTGTTTTTTCCAACCTGCAAGTGAATGTTACCATCATTCATAAAGTTTAATGATGCAATATGATATGTGAGAAAATACGGTGTAATAAATCACAAACTTGTGACACTTGCATTGTTAATGTGAGAAGCACTTAGCTAGCTTTAAGTAAGTGGACTACACCTACATACCATAGCTATATCACATTGCTATTTGAAATGACCAAGTGTACTTTCGATATTTTTGTGATGTCATAGTGGTGAACAGTGATGGATGTCACAGCTAAGCGTGGACTCATGACTACAAGGGCTATGGGTACTCCGTCTTACAATTTAAGAAGTCACCTAAGCCTAAAGAACAAGTCTTTAGAAAAGGAAACATAAGTCACAATGTCGGGTAATAAAAGAGACGTGAGTCACTTCAACAACTAGAAGGAAATCCCGACTACAAAGCAGTCAGCCTCAACAAAACAAAAATTTTAAACCTCCCTTTTCTTATTATACAATATGATGTTCTAGAATTGTTAATGGATATATTTTAACTGAAACTTTAAGGAACTCCAGTAAGCAGATTAAGAGCCAGTCCTCTCTTGTCAAACGATCTGGAGCAGTTTGTGTCTTTGTTCCGTGCCGGTTTACAACTTTAAACTGTTTGCAGCTATCCTACAGAGTTACGACCACATTGGCTTTCTGGCGGTGGATACAAGATATCTCTTAACTTAAACTGTTTTGCTTTAGATATGGTGTCAAGCAAATTTAATGACATCTACCGGAACCAAACACAGGACCATCATTTACCTTCACTATCGCCATGAGCCGGATATTGCAAAGAACTGTTAAAACATCTGTTTTCTTTAGTTACAGACACTATAAACAACTATAAACATGTAGACAATTTATCGTGATCCAATTTAGTTTCTGATCTTATCAGAGAGTCACTTTTGATTATCCTAAAAACAGTAGGTTGGTAATACTGAAAGAAGAAACTGCTCTTTAAAAATCAGTCTAACAGCTAAATGATGCCTTTCATGACTTAAGGAAAGAACCAGACATCCCTCTCAAATATGATCAATACAACTGCCATATAACTAGCTGTACAGATATTTCCTTCACTTTTCTGAATTTACTGGAGTCCAAAATCTAAGTTGGTTATGGAAGCATTTCATCCTGTCTTAATTATCCCCCCACCCCCTTTTCTTTTTGTAGGCAACCATATTAGCTGACAAAAGCATTTTAGGCTGCCATGTTAATTACCATAGCAACATTACAAAAACTCTGTCAAATAACAGACAATTTAAAGAAATTTAGCTTATTAACTAAAACAGCCACATGTTCAATATTACTAGTACATGGTAACTACTTGAAGAACCAAAGTTGCACCGATCCCTCTCTACAGAAGTTACTTCTCAAATAGCTTTTCCCCAACAGATTTAAAGTCCAAATTGACGGAGGGAAGTTCCCAGAAACAACTTTTCATTTCCTTGACTTGTTGACGTCATACAACCTATAAACAAAGATAACACATCCATTACCTTCCCACTCACAAGATATCAGTAAAGCCAAAGAATGCAATCAATTTATTATGCCATTACACATGGAATTCTTTCCATAAATCCAAAACAGATTTATTTGACAGAGCTGTTCACTGTCTAATGGAGCCTTACCATTACATAACACAGATGTTAGCATCTATCATAGTCACAGTTATAGTAACATCAGACATAGTTTCTTCTGTAATGTTGACATTAACAGTTTTGTAACAAGATATTCATTCAGCTATCTTGTAATTTGAATATTCTTGTGCATTGATATAATATTAAGCCAAGTTGAGAGGCCTCTTAACTTGGCCCATTGGAACATTGCTCTTAGCTAAATCAAAGTTTGTTTCTAAATCCAAATGAAATCATTGGTACAAAGATGTAAATACTACAAGAGACCAATTTGTTACTATAACTACAGAATAATTTAGGCAAAAGCCCTGCTGTTTTGATTGCCTAAGCAGCAGATAAAGGGCTCCTGGTTTGGAAGATTAGTATGCTGTCCTGAGCTTCATTATAATCAGGGGTTCCCTAACTGGGGTGCATGAACCCCCAGGGGGTGCGTGAGTCCATCCCAGGGGGTTCGTGAGACGTTTCTGAACTGTGTACTTTTTTTTTAACCAAAATCTGATATATCATATAATTCAGTAACGTACAAAAGTCGTACCTGTTGACAAACTCTTGTCGCGTTCCATACGCATATGTTGCCATAGTAGTACCGTACAATCCTTTTGATAAATAACTGAATTATGAAACAGACACAGTCCGCAATATTTGTTCATGTCTTGTTCTTTTTCATTACAATATTACACTATGAACTTATCATTTACGAAGCACTGTTATGCGTATTATAGTATAATAATGACTCAGATCGTGTCTTGAAAAGTTGGGGGTTTGTGGATAACTCTGACACCCACAGGGGGTTCGTGGGGGTGGATAAAGTTAGGGAATCCCTGATCTAAATCATATGTGCCAAACTATCAAATATACTATGAGATGCTTTCATGGACCTAGTTGCATACTTGTTTTGCACTCAAGAAACGATTCCTGTGGATGCTCTCACCCTAACTACTATTGTCAGCTTCCACTTTGTCTACGCCCTGTAATAACACCATTAAGTCCATAGTTGTACACGCAAATAAGGCCAGGTATCTTTAAAGATGGGAATATTCTAGGCTTAGAAGTGTTGACATTCAATTTATAAACAAACACAATCTCTACTTATCATAGTTTCTAACATTAATGCAATAAACTTGAATATTTACTTTGCACTCATGTCAATGGCATAATGGGAGACATTAAGTTGTAAATCCAAGCATTTTTCTTCCCCCTTCAATGTATTCGTTCTTTCCACAACTATCTCCAGAAAACAAAAAAACATTTATCATCTCCTTCAACAACGGCTTCTCTCATCGCTACAAATGTTCTAGAAAGTATTAATAGAGCAACTCACCTCTGATGACAGCCAAGGCCTGTTCTGTTCCTTGAATCTTTGAACTTTGTCTGTTACCTTACGAAGTCTATCCAAATCTTCATCTGTAATCAGAACGCAGATTAGTAATAAGTACGACTACAACAGTCTGTCCTCGTGGCAAGGCATGGTCAAGTTGTGTGGGGGGGTTTTTTCTTAAAATTTCATAACAAATTGCAATAATATGATTTGCTTCAATGAAAGTTAACATTTAAGAAAAACAACCACAATTCTGTACTTCCATTAAATGTAGCTATTTATGACATGAGTAGATCAAAGAAAATCTGCAAGCGACTTCTCCTGCCTAGTTTGCAACAATTTACAATAACAGCAGATGTCTTACAGAGCAATAGGACGACTTCATTGCAATAAAACAGCAAATGCTCCTGCATTGCCAATCATAAATTACTAGTTTCTTTTGATCAAAGCCCTCTTACACTGCGACTAGTTATTTTAAAAACCTTAATTAAACTATCCCCATTTTATTGAGTAACCTCCTCAATTTGAGACCATCATTATGTTTCACTGTGACTTTCTTGAAATGATACAAACAACTACAGTACTCACCAAGACTGAGTACTGAATCTGCCATCTCATCTGCTTCTTCACTGTTGTTATCACCATCTTCACCATCATCATCATCGTCATCATCATCATCATCATCATCACCATCATCATCACCATCATCATCACCACCATCATCATCATCACCAGCATCATCATCACCAGCATCATCATCATCTTCTAATTCATCGTTTCTACTTTTCTGTATTTCCTCCGGCCTTTCCTCCGGCCTTTCCTCACTCTCCTCTTTGGTTTCATCTTCCACTTCCCTGTCTGAACTTTCACCGCTCAGTATTTCTTCTAGGGTGTCTGGCAAAATAAGCAATGATTTATAGCACATTACAGTCACTGATCATAGACTATGTTACTATGATGTCACAAAGTATTATCAATTATCAGTCATCAAATGAGGCAAACACTCCTGAAGAAAGCAGCTCCTCATCATACCAGTACGATGATGTTGTGGTTTTCATCCACAGATAACAAATTTACAGCCTCAAACAAAACTGTTTCTCTAAGCATGCTCCTTAACTTTCAAGACTCTTTCTAGATTAATGATGCTTCAGCAGATCATAACATACAGTGCAGGATTCCATTTGTCATACAAGATCATTAATATAAAACGAACTATCATGAAAAGGCAAACGCTGATTGCATGTCTAGTATGACACCTTTAATGCATTATAGGAACAAGTTGTAAAACTGTATTATTTCTTCTTTTCTTAAAACCTATTACAACAAATGACAGAGGAATAAAATGCCTCCAAGGGAGACTTGACATTCTCTTAAATATACATACTGTCAATAATAATAAGATGCCTGTTGCTAGTAATCACCATACTCCTCCCACCTGAGGTCTTGCTGTATCTACTACTATATAGTCACTGTTAATATCTTACCTGGTGAGGTTGGAATAGGGCTGGTAACATTGCTAACCACTGTATTCCTCCCACCTGAAGTCTTACTATGACTAAGTACTATACAGTCACTGTTAATATCTTATCTGTTATCTGTTATCTTATCTGTTAATAACAGTCACTGTTAATATCGGGAGTTCCTGCTTGCGGGAAGATCACATATACATACATACATACATACATACCTGGTGAGGTTGGAATAGGGCTGGTAAAATTGCTAACCACCATACTCCTCCCACCTGAGGTCTTGCTGTATCTATATAGTCACTGTTAATATCTTACCTGGTGAGGTTGGAATAGGGCTGGTAACATTGCTAACCACTGTATTCCTCCCACCTGAAGTCTTACTGTGACTAAGTACTATACAGTCACTGTTAATATCTTACCTGGTGAGGTTGGAATAGGTTCGGTAACATTGCTAACCACCATACTCCTCCCACCTGAGGTCTTGCTGTATCTACTACTATATAGTCACTGGTAATATCTTACCTGGTGAGGTTGGAATAGGTTCAGTAACATTGCTATCAAGTTTACAGCTATCTCCATCTGGGGAATCTCCACCATGTTCATCTTTCAAGCAACTCATTATTTCTCTCAACATCTGAATATCGTCTTCTGCAAAGAAGTAAAATAACAAGGTCATGCATGGTGCTTCAGACTATGTCTCTCATAATTTCTATAATGAAAGGGTACACAATGTTTGAGTTTTAATTCTTGGCAATTTAATATGTATTGCACACTTCTCATCAAAGCTAATAATTTATCCAGCATAGCGTATATGCTATGCAAAATGGGCAAATTACTATACAAGTGTAAAGAACTGCAGTTTCTATATACAGGATCCATAGCATTTTATGAGATTCAACCTTCAAATGTTCACAATTAATTATTCCCTGCAAGATCACTATAAACAATGTTGCTTTCCCCTGGTTTGTATGTTGATTATTATTATCTCAGTTACAGCTCTGGGTATTAAACTAATCCAGTAATTTTGATAGATGAGCCCTCTGATGAATAACATGTATTTTCGCATATAAAACGATAAATACTACTTAACTGTAGCCTGCTCTAGTAGACATGTGTTTAATAGTCTACAAAGTGTGATACTTTTCATACATGTACAAAAAGCTTCTTTTAATGGTAGCCATTAAAGTTTCAAAGGTGCTACTTTTACAATCCATATTTTGGTCAAAGGTAATCATAAAACAGTTTAACTTACTGTAAGACTATGCTTGCACCTGTTCCTATACCATGTCTTACTAGAGTTCTTCAGTTTGAAAATCCTAGCCAGGTCATTTTCTCTCAGAACCCTGATTACTTTAATATTGCACAATCAAGTGATTTGTAGGCATTGATCATGTAATATTTTATTTAAGTCATTGATGCTACAAAGCAACTAGGTCAGGGAATCATTAATCCAGCATCTCAAGGCAAAGTGTTATGCAGTATGGTTAAACTGGTATACAAGTGCAAAGATGTATAGCACTTTTTTTGTACACGAGTAGCATACTATTTTACAAGAGACCAAATTCAGAGCCTTCAATACTGCTAAACAAACTCTTACTCATTCACTGGAGCCTGTTTTAATTTCTGTTTCATTCCCTCTAATAGAATAAGAAAAAATCACAAAATTACAGAGAAAATAAATGCATTTAAGACTGACATTTCTCATCAGTCTTTACATAGTCTGACAACTCCAGAAATTTGAAAGACCATATATACAACTTCCCTCTTCTATCATTTTGGTGGCTGGTGAATTTCTGTGAGTTTAATACTAACAACATATTACACCGAAAGTTTAATGTCAATGAAAAATATAATAAATGTAACTGACTGGCTTGAAGGGAAGGTGGGAGCACAGAAAAATTTGCTGGAAGTGGAAAAGGCTACAATCTTTACATTGACATTGTAGTTTGTTTGATGTGCAGTTGGTATTAATGAGGTTTTAAGACTTTTGCCTGCAGCTGAAGGACATGAGGGGTGTGAGAATGGAAACAGTGATTTATGTTTTCCTCATTTTATCCTCACTTCCCTAATTTTCCTCATTTTATCCTCACTTTTGCTCTAGTTCTCCTCATTTTTATCCTCACTTCTTCTCTAGCTTTCCTCATTTTATCCTCACTATTGCTCTAGTTTCTCATTTTATCTTCACTATTGCTCTAGTTCTCCTCATTTTTATCCTCACTTCTTCTCTAGCTTTCCTCATTTTATCCTCACTATTGCTCTAGTTTTACTCATTTTATCTTCACTATTGCTCTAGTTCTCCTCATTTTATCCTCACTTTTGCTCTAGTTCTCCTCATTTTATCCTCACTATTACTCTATTTTTACTAATTTTATCCTCACTATTGCACTAGTTTATCATTGATAATCTCACTTATCCAGGTTAAGTGATCAGCCTCCACCTTTATCACATTTTGTGGACACAATTTTTATATGATATCAACTTAATAATTTTTCGGACTGATAAACACCATAGCACAAGTAAAGACCTGTTAAAGTAATTTCCCGCTATCTCTGTACACACTCTCAACATCTCTCAACTTAGCATGATAAAAGCCCATCTGCCTAAGGAGATATATTACCACTAAATTCCTTGTATCTGACAGAGCTGTTTATTGATGCCATCTTGATAACTAACAATCAATGTCATAGCTCATCCTGATCATAAAAGTCAAGAAATGAGATTACAAGGATTTAACTGACTCGGCGGCCGCTGAGAGACTGGAATCATAGCTACGTGACAGAGCTCGCAGATCCAAACACTTACATTTAAGGTAGGTTAATTACTACATGTGTGGGAACATACTGAATGTAGAACATCTCTGACAGAGCATTGATCAATCGTGTTTTTATTACAAGAATAACAGTCTCGACAAGAAGAAAATCACACAGAATGATATATAGTAAATGGAGCAAACAGCTAGAAGTAATCCCAAATTAGTTTTTAGGTTAGGTTAGTCGGTTAGGTTTGTGGAACTTTAATTGCAGCAAAGCAATTGACGTTTACTGCACAAAGAAGATACAAAATGAAACAGACAAATCAAGAGAACTACTGAATGCTTAAAATACAAAGGACCAAAAATAAAATACAAAACATTTGAAATGTAGATAAAATTAATTCCATGATCAGCTGTTCATTGTGAGCAGTTGTTCCATTAAAACAACTGTTTTAATTCATTTTCTGGGTGATGACCTCCTTAGAATGGAAGCAAATCAATAATTACTTGCTCATTATAATTAATTTCATGTCAAAATCAATGACAAAAGTCTTATCTTGAGTAAATATTTGATATAAATTTGGTGAAGTTGGTGGAAATTTATAACATTATGCAAAAAAAATTGCTGTAAGCAACAGATTGAAAACCAAGTAACTTGAGCAAAGCATAGTATCTAATACCTACTTGTGATGAGTGGTTCAAAACAGTGTGAAAGCAAGTAAGTCATTCTTTCAACAAATCTGCCCTAAAAGGACATTTTTCTGGTCAAGTCTGAGCAACAATTTCATCTCAACATTTCTGCAGTGCCTCTATAAGGCCCCTAGGTCTGCAATCTAAAAATTGATATCTGCATAACACCCTGATGCATGTGAGGACAAGATGAACATAAGTATAGTACTAGTAGTTTTTATATCAAGTGGTGTACCAAAGGAGGAAGGGGGGAGGGGGGGTCCCAAATTGTGAAGATCCACCAATGGATATTATCTATTGGCTATTTTCTCTATAGTTGTCTTTTATGTCAATCCAAAGTACAGAATATTAAATTTGCCCAGGAGAACTACTTCATGTATCACAGCTAGCTCAATGATACTAATTCTTGCACACCAGAGAATACTCTAGTGTTCTAATTTTGTAGCGCTGAATTTTGTCTCTATAAGGTACTATTGTTCCTGTGTACAAAACTGCGTTACTGTATGTCTTTGGATTTCTGCTCATATTGTGTATAATTTTGTGATACGAATACTGGATAAATTATTCCATGTTGCACACATGTGTCAGACACGCACACTACATGCAACATTGCAGCTGTTTACATTCATTTTCACTGTTATGTGTTGTCAGGTTGTGTGTATTCAACCATCACAAGACATTAAGTGGACCTGACTGTCTCTACCGCCAGATATTTCAAGTGACTCTATTAAACTTGAGAATTGTTCCAGGAAAACAGACTGAAACAAGTAGTAACAACAACAGAGCTCTTCAATTCTCCTGTCATTTAAGGTTGAATTACAACCACATTAACTTATTATTAATACAACAATCCCAAGAATAACATTCTTGTTCTTCTGTGATTGGAGAATATATATTTAAATAATAAAAAAACAGGGAAATGTTGCAGTCCCCATGTGTTAAAAAAATGCAAGACAGGAAAATCTCTGTAATTCAAAACTAAGCAAATGTATTAGTGGGTCATTCCATGTATATTATAGAAAAGAAGACTTCCCTTAATATTGTTTCAAGTATAAAAACAGGATACATGGTGTTTTAAAATTCCTAGAATCTCACAATTCTGGTGTTGATCTTTGTACATGTGAATAGTTTGTTATTGTTTACCTCCATATCCCAGTTAATATTGTCTTATGTAGTATGTAAAATGTTGATTAACAGTAAACTTGTACCAGGACACCATGTTGGCTATATACACATATTATATATGTGTACAGTAAACTAACATTAGGACATGTACTACCAACAAAGTAAACAACTTTGCTCAAGTAGAGGATTGAAAAAACACTGTTTAGGGAAAGATACTCAGCCAAATTTCTTCCACGTAGCCATGTAGAAGGCGATAAGAAGCAGTCCCCCCCTTATACAAACTATTGTTAAAGTTAACAACAAAAAAAACAATTTTTTTTTTCACATCCTTCCTGACAGAATTGTCATAAGGAGAAGTAAGAGGCAGGTCCTATATATGGTAGCCACTCCTCCTGTTTAAGACTTTGACCATGGTTTATGCATAGTCATAGAGATGATGCATATTCATATGAGGTTGAGTAAGTGTATGATTTATAAATTCAAATATTCAAAGAATCTTTAACCATACAGCAACCCTGTTGTAATGGATTCACAATTAAAATTACACTGAGATCAGAATATGTCTCTTTATATTCATAATTATTACCGTCTTACAAGAGAAACAATGCTAATGGCATCCCACCCCCCCCCCCCCTACTTCTTCCAATGGACATGTGTTTCAATTTAAATTTGTGGTATAAATCAGGCCATTAACTACAGGTCAAACTGACTCATTGTTACGCAATAAATACTATAAGGGTAGATTTGTTCTAATATAATCAGTCTTGACAGGATGACAAAATTCACCAGTTAGACGACAGTTACAGCGATTGAAGTAAGGTTCATGATACTTTTATAATGGAAGGACAAACTTTTGTCCTCATGGAGTTCAATACTAAAACACCACTGATCCTTAATGCAGCAGACAACAATAGATTATACACCGAGATCTCTTCAAATACCAGCCATAGATTCGAACAAGTCTGACATCAAAGGTTACTCTTGACAGCAGCCTACTGCGATTAAATTATACAGAGAGCCATTGTAGTAAAGAGTTACCTTGTGGAAAATTAGCCTCAAAGATATCAAATAAGGACTTTTAATAGCTGACAAATTCTGATGGGGGAAGTAAATTAATGACCACCTTTGAAGGTTGTTTGGTGCCTACTGAGATTAAGATAGGTCAAAAGACTATGTTCCTATTCTTGAATACACAGAGCTGAAATTATATATTGGCAAAGATATTGAAAGGTTGGGGGATATCTTCAGCAGAAAGTTTCTAGTATTTAATCAATTTTACCTGGCAAGAACAAAGCTGTGGTACTCTTAGTCAGTATGTAGGAATGAGCTTGTCTCAGTATATGTAGTTTAACCATAGACATATGCAGTGCCAAAATGTAACCAATTTTGTAGGTTAGGTAGATGAGGAAAGTGTACAAGGAGACGACATAAATAAATGAAGAGTGACGTAAACACTGAAAATCTGTGTTGGGTGGGTGGGTAGGAGTAGGGGGTTGCCTGAAACAGGAGTGACCTAAGCAGGAACTAACCTCTGTCTGCACAAACTAATAAGCAGAATGTCTACAATAGTTCATGTTTTACTTTGAATATCTGACTCTTCAAATCAACCACACATCTTTGTTTAGCATTTTCTGCTTTATTTGATTCATCCATCTAAGAATGATGCTTGTCCTATGTCACTCTTCGATCTCTGCAAAGATCCTGCATCTGATCCGACTGTAGTCGAGGATGAGAGTACATCGTAGCTAATTAACATTCATCCACTGTCACGTCATACTTATATGAAGTGCCTTGGACATAAAACTATCACACAAGCTGCAGAATATTCAATGCAGCACTCCTATTAACACGAACATATTCAGTCATCGCAGCGTTCTTCATACAAACAAATATCCGAGGATGAATATTTGTGGAAAGAGGCCTTTTATGCTCTATTCATGTAAATGCAGCCATAGGTAGCAGCAGTCCATATTCTCACAGAATACAGGTCAATTTTGCAGGATATGCAGAGGTTTTTTTCTACACAACCCTGTCAGATGTGTTTTTGTACAGTAACTTTGAGGATGCTGCATTCCTGTAACATTAGGTCTAGCTCTAGAATGTACTGGGTACATACACTTTTGTAATAACATTAGTCTTTGACTATATGCCATCACTTATTTGGAGGAATCTATTGCTTTTATTTTCATGGTTAATATTTGATGGTGAAGCAATGTTAGGAAGCAAAAGCCTGTGACTGTGTATGACTACTAACGGTACTGATAGACAAAAGTTTGTCCAATTTTGTTTGGTGATAGTCCGACAATTATAACTGGACAATTATAACTTACCTAATGTACGTTGTGATTCATGAATCTTAGTCGTTACTGATGCAATTCCAAGAGAATTGTGTCGTTTCACTTTAGAGCAATTACTTGAGACCTTTTCAAATCTTTGCTTGGTTATTTCTTCTTGTTGGGCAAGTCTGAAACGGAAGAAAATGAGGATGTTGATGTAGAAGCAACACAGAAGGTATAGTCAGAGACACATCACACTCACTGGTTGCTTACTTGTCCCTGAAGCAGCTACTTTTGTACGTAATTCTCAGTGATTCCGAGACAACAGCTTGTCATGTTTCGCAGAACTAGAAAGGACCAATGACAGCGCCCTCTATTGATTTAGGATGTGGCTGTAGATCCCCATCAATTTCAATTTTTAAATTAAATAATCCAATATTTACTGGTTTGGATATAAACTACGAGTGACGAGCTAACCTGTCTCCTCACAACCTTAGCACCAGTTTTCAAGCCACCTCTCGACCCCGCGGGAAGCCACTTAAGGGAGGGAATGGTCTCATGAGAAGGAGGGGCAATGACCGGGATCCGGTCATGGAGGGTGCACAGTGTTAAAGGGTTACCATGGACATTATAGGCAAGGTAGAACGTAGAAAGTTGTGAGGACACAGGTAAGCGAGGAGCGAAGTAATTCTAAACTTGGCTAAACTAATATGCAAACTTCTAATAAGAAATCTTCAAAAGTTTTTCTCTTATTCCTTTGACAGAAACTTGTGTAGTCAAAATAAGTGCCATGAAATGATTTTATCATTGGATACCACTGAGAAACTGGCCAAACTCAATCAAAACAGCTGTTACCAAAAGACTCTTTGACTAACAAAGCTGCTGTGTAACTATGCAAAATCAATGTCACACATAAAGTATTAAATGTCCTTCATTGACTGCTGACTAGGAAATTAGTTCACCTCCAAACCTTATTTAGAATCCAACAATGGCAAACTAATCTGAAATTTCTTGGATCTCCACATTTATTCAATAATCTTAGGCAAGCTTGCAACACTTACTGTAGCATTCTATCAGCTAGTTTCTGCAGCTCCTGGGCTTTGGCTATGTGATACGGTAATTCACCGTTTTTATTTGGAAGATGGAGGGCTGTAAGGTATCCAGGTCTTTCAAGAAGGTGTTCTGCAAAACTGATCAGATGAAGCCTGGTTGCAAAATGTAGCAGAGTTTCCCGAGGTGGTGGATCTGTAAAAGGATATGAAGAGGAAATCCAGAATTAATTTCCGTCTTGTACATATTGTGCATATAGAAACATCGGAACTGTAAAAAAATGAAACATAACATCACCTAAATCAGAAAGTATAAAGAGAACATGTTAAAGATAAAAAGGAATAACAGAAAACTTGATAACTCATGAGTCTTCAATACTAAGCTAGCACAATGATTTCCACTACTGCTTGTTGTCAGCACCGAAAGATTCCTGTTTTGTCACAACAACATTGCTGTGCATGTCCATCTGGTCTTAAGTTGTGAATATTTCTGCAGAGCCACAAAATGCAGACATCATTCTTCACCACTGACCATAACTTGTGTCTACATCTGGTATCTGATCATGTGACATACAGTAGGTAAATGGTGTCATATTAAGGGTTCTAGATATTATTTCTTCAATTGTAAAGAGTTAAAGAAAGGGCAGTAGCAAACAGAAACCAATGTAGTTTATTTAGGTCAGCTAAAGACCACTTTTCATTAGATTTATCCTAAAAGTTAAAGTAGCATCTTCATCAAATTCCACTTCATATTAGTAAGCTTTCTGTTCAAGATTATTTTTCATGGTCAGTAAATCAATCACATACACTAAATTGGTTTTATACTTGTCTGTAATAAATTTTCCCGGGTAATTATTTTACATGCTTCATTTAGAAATAACTGACCAGTCCAGTGGTCACATATCATAAGGATGATTATTTATAGCTAGTGCTGTCAGTGACTGTTTAAAGCAACAATTTGTCCAAAAACAACTTGACATTGGGATTAAATGGAGCCATGGACACACCAACAAACAACATATGTGGATAACATGCAATCTGTCATACACCTGCTCCATAGATACTGTAGAATATCTAAGTTGGTTTGTCTCATGATCAAATAATAGCCAAATGTGTCTCATTAGTCACGTTAATTCCAATTAGATAACAACTACATAACCCATAACAACACAGGCAATTGTTGTAACTAAACACCTAGTTTTCAAGAGACACACCTATAGGCCCTTTGTGTGTATTTAGGGAATATTCAGAAGGAAGTTCTTTGTTGGAATCAGTTTCTGTCTGAAACTAAAATTTTTATAATATGAATATTGCAGAAAGAAAATGTACAACGTAATGGCAAATCATTTCAGATATTAAAGTACTTGTTAAAGTGAAGACTTTTTCAGGGTGATTGGTTACTGCATACCTTGCAAAGTTAACCAAGCTTTAATAGTCATATATACTTCATAAACATATGAAAATAACTACCACTGGGCTTAGTGATAATAACACTTTATAATGAAAACATGTTAATATTAGACTAGATGTATGACCATGACTAAATGTGGACAACAGGATACTGCCACTCATCTGGAACTACATTTCATGTGTGAAGTCCATACAAGCCTTTCTAAGTTTATCATGTTGACGGTCTCAGACTTTATTAACCTCTTTTGACCTAAAATGATCTGTCCATCAAAAACCTTTGGACCTCCACGAAAACCAACATGGTGGATCTATGTACAAAAGTTGCTCTTCATGACCTCCACATCAAAAAACATTGATTTATGCTGTAGTTTTGAATTTAAAGTGTTTACAAAGGATTTCAGACTTGGACCTTTTCACCACAATTGAGCTTTTGATTACATAGACAATAAAAGTTCTTTTACCCCCTAAAAAAACATCTTTAACCTCTCATTTTCCCAAACATGGTATTTATAATGGGCATCATACACTCATCATACACAATCATGGCCTACAGCAGCAAAGGGAATAAAAAATGAAGAAATGGTCTTCCCTGGCACCATGGACCTGAAATATGAACATCTGAGTGTCATCTCAATACTATTTACAAGGTTATTACACAGCATACCATAAATTCCCAGTGCATTACAAAAGTATCAGGTACACCATCGCTATGTACATTCAAATTTACATCTAATCAAACACAATTTAGACCAAGTGCTGATGATGTACCACACAATACAGTAGCTACACAAATGCAGGCCACACTTTATATACAAGCTGTCTAATGGACAATGATTAGAGGCTTTGTTCTTCATATTATTGGGTTGGACTATTTTGTGAAATGAACCATTAAATCAGTATAATGATACCTCTAATTCTTGATGTAGTTTTCCTTTTCATAAATAGACAGTAATAATAGTTACACTTGACATTGGTGTGGAAAGGACTGTGTAAGAACATGAGAGAGGGAGTGAAAGAGCTGGTAGGAAGGGATCAAATTTGAAAACCCAAAGAATTGTGAGTTCTTGAGGGTAAGGGAAGTACAGTATGTGTGCTTAGTAAACAGGTGGCTCATAATAATCATAATAAATGAGAATTATATAGCGCCAAATCAGTAAACAAAAGTCACTGCTCAAGGCGCTTTACATGGAATACTGTACAAAGATGATTACACATAGGACAACACATATATGACAACACACATAGGACAACACACAAAGGACAACACACAAAGGACAACACACATAGGACAACACCCACAGTTCACATCGAACCATTGAGGGATGTAACACTGAACTGTTGAGGGATGTAACACTGAACATTTGTGGGTGCTTTAACACTGAACCTTTAAGGGATGTACATGTAACACTGAACTGTGGAGGGGTTTATCACAAGCTACTGTATAGCGCTACTGAGAGAAAAAGAGTCAATTTATTGACTTAATAGACATAAGCCTATATTGCAGTGATACTTTTTGTCATGTGAAGACCAAATTGGACTATACATGTACAAAATACTGAACACCGGTTAACTGTCACAACATATGAATTTTATAGCTCAAAATATGATTATCCCATCATTTCCAAAATGGTTTGTTAGGTTTGTTACTTCTGTTTGACAGAGATTCAATTCTTAAAATTGAAAACATTACAAATTTACATGATGAACATTAAGGGAGTTACATTTCCTTCCCATCTCACTCACCAAAGATATAACATCAAACACATTCAACAATCCAACATTGAAAGAACTATCCAGAAAGAGCATAACATATAAATATAAAGAGTCCAATCCACTAGATATGGCTACAACAGTGAAAACCAAAATCACCACAGAATAATGACCATCGAGGTACCCCTCTGACTAATCTTTTATTTACCGGTCAAACCTTCCCATGGTTCTGCAATTCAAGCAAATCTAGACAGGACTGTGTGTAACAATAGTATTATGTACGTTGAACTCAGAAGAATGGAAGCGTTCAGCAAGCAATCTCTTGTACAAATCCATGTGAAGTGTAAGAAGTAAGTTGGCAGGGTTAATTGCATGAGTCAGACAAATGCCTGACCGCTTTATAACAGTTAAACAACACTATTGTAAGAAGCCAAATCTGTTTGCTTTTACAGCAAAATTTGGGGATTTCGTGAGAAATTTGTTCTGAGTCACCTGCAGGGTTTCATAACAAATAAAGAAATTTGCAATGTTTGCAAATAGAGCCAAAGAAAAAAAACCAGCATGAACTGTTAACGGTAGATATATATCTCCAATCTTAACAAATAACGTACTACACGACATCATCACAAAAGCTCAGCTTCATGACATAGTTTATCATTTAGAACAGCTTTTTGACCTTCCCATCAATGCCTCTTGAATGTTAATGTCGCCTATCATTCTATTTCGAGTAGGAGATCCTTGACTTCATAGAACAGCGATCTGAAACCATCTCAGAGGGAATATTACATTCAAGAATGTCACAAAAACAGTTCAAACCCTTTACCCTCAGACACTGAGCAAAAGACTGTAAGAACATCACTTCAATTTCACACTTGGCCTTTTTCTTCATTTTCGGACAACATTTCAAGCTACTGATGTCAAAGAAAAGCGTTTAGTGAAAAACAGATTGTGGATACCAGAAATTCTTGTAATTGCATGACTCACAGTGTCACCAAATAAGTTTATCTTGTTTCTATACATTTTGCATTTTGTTTTCCTTCGTGCCTATACCAGCTATTTCTAGACAAGACATCACATAAATAACAATTTGGAATAATAGTAACCATATAAATTACACCAGTCCTTTTCTAAGTCAGACTTTTGTTCAAGCCTTGTTATCCAAATGAGTCATCATGAACCCAACTATGCTGGCAACAATGCAATGGTAAAGACAAATCAATGGGATACCTCAAAAAACAATAGAAAAACAAATGTGTGGGCATTCTGTTGTTCAAGTAAGCTGAACTATAAAGTTAACATTGAAAGCCTCTACATGGAACTTACATAGTTACCAATCAGTAGGGTATAACAACATAGCCATGTATGATATTAATTAGGCGTAATGCCACCTACACTTCATTGTGTTGAATGTGACCCTGCGGAGTATCACTTAGGCGTTTAGAAATATGGTGAACACAGTACCAAAATGTGTTTTATGAGTATTTTAGTGGAATAACCATAGGACTAGCTTGTTTTTCATTTGACATACAGTGCATCAGCTACAGTAGAGGAATGCTGGGAAACCCTTCAGTTCCACTTTAATAGAGTAATTACTAATTAGTGCAATAATGGTACAGAATAGGTTTATAGCCGATGCCATGGTTGGCAGCACCAGACATGACCAGACCAGTACTCTTATTTGCTGCCAACCAATATGGAATTGACAGCCTGGATAATTCTTCCAGCGAAATATATAGGTTTGCCTCTCTTTAACTAGGTATAGTCATAATTAACAATATCAGAGCAGGATTTCACACACCTTGCATAGAGCTAATAGAACTTTGACAAGATGATTGCTGCATACCTACACTTGCCGTTTTTCACTGTGTGCTACAAAATGTAAAATTTATGCCTATTGGCCCTAAAAGCTGTCAACAACA
>JAIPMN010004352.1:22241-33283 GCA_020650975.1 Apostichopus californicus | reverse complement strand
AATCCCAAGAAGAAGTTTTCCCCAAAATTACCACAACTTCCATAATCTCACCTCCCCCCCCCCATCCCCCAAGCCCCTCCTACATACACATACAACCCAATCTCCTGAACTCAACCAAATACTCCTAAATATGCAAATATTTAGAGGCAAGTGAAAAACAAAACCATATAAGTCAAATCAAACGAATACTTAATTATGCATATTTCTCTTTTCCAAAATTAAGTTATGATATGTATATGACAGCTATTCAGTGACGTAAAATCAGTTTGTTTCTTATGGTTTCAAATATTTGTGCGTTCAATTAAATAATTGTAAATTTGCATGTAAATAATATGAAAGTAGTTTTCTTAATCTTTTAACAAGAAGTTTTCTCACTGAAAACTGGTGAATGTGGTGAAAATTGAAAAACATATCTGACAATGTTTTACTATGCATCTTTTGCACAATAACACAACATCTTTCCAGGCTGTCAAAGCCATCTCCCTTTCACCCATTTCTCGACACCCCCNNNCCATCCCACCCCCCCCCCCCCCACCATCTCACCTCCACTCCAGATGAAAGAAAAATAGAAAAACTATGACTGGCCATAAACAACCAAACTTTGACTTCTATTGCTGCCAATCTTTAATGGAGCATCTGTTCTCAGGCCTGACGAGAGATGGTTCGGGCCTTAAATCCTGCAGCCAATGGTCCAGTAGGGTTCCTGGCAAATGTTGGATGGAGAATAATGTACTCTCAATTTTCTTAATACACTTAAAAGTTTAGAGTGCAAAGTGGGAGGGGGGAGGGAGGGGCAGTGATATAGTTGTCCTGGGGCCCAACTTGGCTTCCTGTCTGTCCTCTCTGGGACATCAGGTTTTTCTATCATCCTCAGAACCTGATAATATGATAATACAAGAATTTTAAAACCCCAGTATAATTTTTTAGAATTTCTTTTAGCAATTTTAGTTTGTATTTTAGCTAACTTTTGAAGACAATACAATACTTCCTTTTCACTGAAAGCCACTTACCATATATTTAAAATTGTTGATGAATACAAAGTGGTCCATTGCAGCATTTAAAGAAGCAAGAAAATCATATTCAGACAAATTATGGTAAACATTAAAAAGTGACAGACTAATAATTAAATCTATTTCTTCATTTGAACAGTCTTACATACCTGATAAAATACCAGGCTGTTGTATCATCACATGAACAAAACAAAAAAAACAATATTGATATCATAATATAATATAGCATAGATAGATGTACATTATCGTATATTATATCAAAATATAATATGTATACATACAATGTATAAATACATCTATGTAACAATAACATTGTAAATCATTCTATGCTGTTATAAAGACATCAAGAATTATATTGTTACACACATGCCCTACCTAAAAATTAATATATTTTCATATGATAATATTGTTTCATAATTGTTTTTTCATAATTTCTTTATAATGGTAAAATTTGTTTGGTACGACACAACATGATTCGGCTGATTAGATTAGAGACAGTAATGACTGTGGATCGTCTCATCTTTTAAAACATTATCACTTTGGAAGACAAACCTTATCCATATCCAAACACTCCATCTAAATAATTTATTTCTAATTTGAAATTAATAACTTATTGAATGTACCTAAATCAGTAAGATGTCAGTGCTATTTTAGGGTATGATTTATGAATAATATTTACCTTGTCTAAAAATTTGTTGTTTGTCCTCAGATGAAGATCTTGTCTGTGTGCATTCACCTGCACAGATTTTTTGCAGACGATAAACTGTTTGTTAACAGATTTTTCTTTTTTAATTTTACGATCATCATTATGAGGAGACCTACATTTTCTTCAGCAATGTAATCTCTTTAATAGATGCTAAATATATTTGCAACGTAACATTTAATTTACCATCAACAATATCCTTATTTCTTTCTTGCCAAGCTACTACTTAAAACAAAAAGAATCTAGATGAATTAGACTCAAGATAAAACAAATCATTCTGACATTTTTTTTATTTTGGAGGGGGGGGGTTTCAAATATTGACTAATAAACTCTTTTCTGTATGCCAGTAATCTCAACAAGAAATTACCATATAAACATAACATTTCATTAAACAAAGAGGATACACTAAGGACCCACATTCACAAACCAATTTGCACTCATAGAAGCAATAAAAATAAATAAACAATAACAGTTAAGGTGTGCTAAAAGGAAAGTTCCAGGGATCCTTCAAAAAAAAAAAACTCACAAGGAAACAACCACGAAATTGACAAAATCTTGAGAAATAAGTATTCACTTGATAGCAGGTTGAGACGGGAAGTTCAATCATCATATGAGATGTTCAGATGTTGGGCAATGGCTTGGCAATATCACTTGTTTTTTGCTACATATTAATGCTTAGAACATTAGCCTATACAGTCGGTTGTTGACTGACAAAGCATTAAAGCATAACAACATATTAGATATTAAAGTGTTATCCTATAAGAAGATAAGGGAAAAAAATAAAGATTTTATGGATACAAAATCATTAGCATCAAAGAAAGAGATGAATGAGGAAGTTTTACACCCTGTGTCTGCTTACGTGGACGTAACCTTTAAATATTACGGGAATGAAAGTACTCCAATTACATACATAGTTTACTCCAGATCTGTATTAAGACAACGATAACAGACTGCGTAATGTCACAATCACACATACCTCTTGGCAAGCACCTCTGTTGCCTGTTGCCAAAAAAAAAATATGCAAAAATATGCAATACTGTGAACAGTTTCAAATCAGCACTCAAAACGTATCTCTTCACCAAAGCATATATGTTATAATTGCTATTATTTTGTTAAGCGCTACGAGAATTATTTCATAGTTTGTTTGGCGCTATATAAAAATTATGTATTATTATTATTATTATTTAGTTGTCAGGCCCTAAATTCTACGACCACATCTGTTTTAACTTATTAAAGGAGAACGTTTTACACTAAGCAAATTTTTAACTTTAAAGGAACATTTCGGTGGCAAATAATGTGACACTGATATGGCAAAGAAATATATTCCACACTGTAGGGTGAGAACTGCATCTCAATATCTTTTCCCTTTAAAGTAAAGATATGCTTGATTGAATGGCACTTATTTTGACCGGCTAAACACCCTGATTTCTTCCCTGCAGTGTATCACAGTGGGTGGTCTGTGATGTCACAGTGCTAATTGTTCTTCAAATGCTTTAATTTTCTATTATTATCTCCTCAATTGATTTGTCCTTGAAACTTAATACATCTGGAATGTTTGTTTAGTTGTCAAGGTTCTCTATATTTAGAGTTACATCAAAATGCAGTTCTGTGTTGTAGAAATATAATAATAATAATTAACAGTTCTTATATAGCGCAACTTACAATAAAGTCTCGCTGCTCTGTACTTAACCCTGGTCATTGGTAACTTGTCAAACCTACACACCAAAGTGTGCACAAATCAAACAATCTCTCCTGGGGCACCCTTGGGGACTTCCCATAGGGTGAAGCCACAAACCGGCACACGCAACTATATTTACAAGTCACCTCGCAAGTCCCCATTTATACACCTGGGTGAAGAGATGCAATGGAGATAAAGTGCCTTGCCCAAGGACACAACGCAATGATCTGGCCAGGGCTCGAACCTGTAATCCTTAGATCACAAGTCCACTGCCTTAACCACTTGACCACTACGCCCGTCATATATATTATCTACCTCTGCAAAAAAGTGAGTTAAATATTATAAAGAAAGACCAAAAAAATAAAAAATATCAACTGAATTGCTTTGATGACATCACTAACTCTACTGTTGCCAGATGCATTAATCACAAAATATCAACAACAACAAAAATCATATTTCACCATACAACATGGTATAAGGATGCGGTTTGTTACCTATTGTAGCAGAAAATTTCCAGCATCTGTTGTTGGTCAAACTCTGTCAGCTACCAGAATATCCCTTCAACTAACTGGTCAAAGAGAGTAGACCTTTCACTTTGGTTAAATAAAATATCAATACTATTTAAAGTGAATAAATAAAAAGAAATAACTCTACACAAAATGCATCGTTGCTATACCATGAAACCATATATATACAAACAAGTTCATTGAAAGTTGGTTTAATGAGAATTTTACAAATGTCTATTGCACATGGCAGCATTTTGAAATTACTGAATGATGAAATAATTATATTGGTTGTTAATTACATTTTCAATTGACTATGTTGGATGAGTAGCACATAACGAGAGAATTACGAGACTAAATACAATGTAATATTTAAAGCAAGTCGTTAAAGATTGACGGTTATGGAAAGAAACGAGAAAGTGCCTCAAACTTGATAGAATTCTATTCCATTAAAATAACTGCAATGCATCCCACAAAAAAAAAATGGAAAAAATTTAATGATCTATGCAGAACATTATCGCAGAAAAGAATATGCAATGAAAGTCACTTGCATCCACCATAAAATCAATTTATGAAAGCGAGGTGGGGTGGGGGAGGGGGAGGTGGAGTGGGTGGGGGAGGTATTTCATGAAGATATGAAAAAGTTCAGATGATACATCAATTCCGCATTCTGAATGAACCTAATCTATCCAACCTCCAGCATGGGATGTATGATTATACATTAAATAATATAATTAATATTTGTTTCCGGGTGATGATACAAAACAATGAGCAGGTGAAATTTTACTTTCGGCCTGAATCTCCCAACCCCCTTCACTATGATGCTCACTATGACCCTATGTGACAAAAAAAAACTGTGCTTCACTGGGATGCTACAAAGAGATCTAAAATGTGAGTCATATGGCACCCAACAATGGATGTTAAATTATACTTGGAAAAAAAAAAAAACTTTACTAATTTAATACTGATATATACATATTGTTATATATGACATAATAAATGGTGGGTAAACAAATTTTAGGAAAAGAAAAGAAAAAAATACTAATGGCAACTTTGTTCATCCTAATAAAATAAGGCCAAATATGACCACAAATAACAGAATTGGGATTACACTGGAGGTAATCAAGATACCCTATTGACAATTCTCAAATATAAAGAAACCGTTGCTTGCAACCTAAGCAGGACAAGAATATAACCTAATGCACATATCCTTGGTGATTCCTGAAGAATGCAAAGACAATCACCTTACAAAACTCAGTTACCCATGAACTCTTCAAAACCCAACATAAATCTATAATTATGGGATAGATTATAGATTGGTAAAGTAGGGAGATGAAATTACTATAATAGCAGAGAAGAAACCGGTAAAAATGTAGACGATAAATATTACTGTTGTAGAACTCATTTTCATGATAATTGCTGAAACTAACATACTTCACGTTGAAGACTGTTTTAAGAAAGGCTAATATCGTATTTAGGTAGATTGTTCACATCAGATGACCAATGTACTCGCAATGTTGCTACAAATTTGTGCAGAATTTCTGGAATCAATTAATGTGTTTTTACTTGTCGCAATTTTCGGCATGATTTTATCATTTTAGCTTGCTTCACGTACATTTGTGGAATCTTTGCTAAACATTTAATTGCACACTACTTCTGTTGCTCCAAATCTTAGTAAAATTTTTTCAATCAGCTATCCTTGCTTATTTCCGATAACTCCAGCACGACTGGTATTCTAGCATATATCTGCTCTCACATAAATTTGAGTAAATCGTTCTTAAACTTCTCTCTTCACACTATACTGGTACGATTGTTTACAGCTCATATTTTATCCTAAATATTAAATTGCCTTCTTCTACAAAGTACTATTTACAGAGTAGCTCTAGGAAGAGCTGCAGAACTGGTCAACTCTTCAGTAGGCAAAACATCTCTCTGTTTCTGGACTCTTGCACCATCTTTCCACACGACTAACATTCACCTTCTAAGTTCCTTTCCAATGCTCATGTTTCAACTGAATGTGCAGTAAGTACCAAAGTCAACCAAAGCAAGACTCATAAGTCAAATATGCATAAACTTTCAAGAAACATTACAGAGACTTCTGGTGACCATTAATGTAACCTTTATTTTGTAATACTTCTGAATCTGCAGTGTAAAATAATTTGTTTGTGTAATATGACCAGCACTTGCTGTGTTTCCAGACTCCCAGAGCCAAGGCAAATTGATTATTGATAGGGATGAATTAGTGTTGGGTGAACTATCTCTCGTACTGTGATGATATCACTTAGCCCATATTCCTTACAACTCTCTGCGTCAGAGGAAATATTTTAACAATGATTATCTGATACAATCTATCTTCATATTTCAAATGTAGTTTGCATGAGCAGCGAGTCCTTAGAATCATTTTAAGTGTTCATAATTTCAGTAGTCAATTAAATTTAGAAACGTTACACAATTACTGACAGAGAGAGAGGTGCTCTTGATATGATCAAAGCCACCTGCTTCTGCACGTTTATTTAATTTAGTTTAGTTTGGTATTTACCTTCTGAATCCAACAGAAGCCCATTAATTACCTGATCCATGTGATGATTATGGATAAAATCCGACTCATATCGAGCCTTTTCATTTCTTTGAATTTTTAGAGTGTGAGGAGGCAGGCATGTAATTGTTGCAACCATTCCTCCCCCCCCCAACCCCTAAACCGCCACCTAACGTCGTCCCCATCAGTCGAATGAGGGTGCATTTCATTAAAAACTGAAGGAGGTGAAAGCACCCCATTCATCATCACTGCACTGCAGCAGTGGCAACAAAGTTGCTTCAAAACCATTAAATGATCAAAACCAGACCCCAATTTGCAAAAAACCACAACTCCATGGAAAAGACCACTCTCCTTTGTACTATTCATTCATCAGTATGATGTCATATCTGATCATGCAGCTCACACTACTGTACCACCTGACACTGCACCAGTTCCATGGCTTGACCTACTAACCTTTGACCTTACTGTGGCATCTTAAACCAGTTCTTTGGCCAAATTAATCCTTCAACTGTTATATACGGCATATCTCTCAACTATCCCAGTGCAGTGTGTCATACTTACTGAGCAGTACTAAACTTCATTTCATCTTTTTGTTTTCTTTAATACCCTGACTGTTGCATGTGAGGTAAAATAGTGTATATGAAGTTCCTTCCCTTATATAACCACCTGCAATGTTTGGTTAGACTTAGATGCTTCTGTAGTCATCATCATTCAAACAATAAGATTCAAATCTGTATTGTAGCTCTGACTATATAGTACCTCTTCCATGAATTCTCTCTGCACCAGAAAAGGCTTAGGCTAAAAAAGCCAGCCTATATATGTGTGTTAGGTAACCAACCTGTCAGCTGCCAGCAGCTCATGACGGTGGAAGATTTTTACCACAGATAAAGTGTTATCTCTGGATGCAGTTGCACAACTCTTTGGGTCGACGTATTTCAAATTTTCGTCCCCAAAATCCACCATCAGCAGTCACACCTTTGAACCATCAATTTGAATAGCGCCCTCACAGCAATCTCCTTACATATCAACTTCGGAATTCATTCTGGCTCCACCGATATTTCTTTGGGCCTCCTTAGCTCTCCTACAGCATCAGCAGTAGTCGTCAACACAGCATATAGCGTAAAACCTTCTAAACCATTTCTAGTTCTTTCCTTCATTCCTTTGCAAAGGATTTTTCCAGCTGATCGGCAACGATTCTCTTCTTCATCTTCTCCTTGACATGTTTAAGTAGAGCTTCCTCCTTGATCTTAATTGCGAGTAACTAAACAGAAATAAAATAAAAGAGGGCTACTCACAAGTCACAAGTTATTTGGAGAAAAGACATCTGTAGGAGTAGTGGTAGTAATAGTACTAGTAAAATAGTGTAGACTGCATAAAGGAACTCATGCATACTAGTAGAAAAGATCCTGGTAGGGGTGCTCACCCATATAACACCGGTACTCACCCACATACCATGAGCAGCCGTACTCACACACATAGGAACAGATACAGGGCAGGAGTACTCACCCACATACCATGAGCAGTCGTACTCGCACACATGGGAACAGATACAGGGCAGGAGTACTCACACATTCTATATATAACTTTGTCCATGACTTATCCAATCCATACAACTATCATTGCTGCCATGCAATCATCACAATAACGCTGTACAATCAACTCTATGTCTGTTGCATGTTTTCTCGGCTGGGCTGTTCCAGGGAAAAACCACTATCAAACTAAAGGACTGAATTCTTCTGCCAGATAAATCCCCCCCCAGTCCCACTACACCCCATCCTACCTCATTCCATCCCACCTCACCCCATACCACCCCACCTCATCCCACCCTCAAACACAGTATTCTTCTTGCACAGTCTTCATGCTTTGTGGTGAAAACACATAAAGCTTCTGCCCACATATCAGTACACCAGAACCAGCAATTCCTGGGTGAGGATGACTGTTTACCTTTCCACATCTGTCGAGAGCAACGATCCGTTTCTCCTCCACGTCTGTGATCGCCGTGAAGACAGCCATGTGAGAGACCCTGGCGCTGCATAGATAGAGACCAGTCTGGATATCAGAGACCTTCACCACACCAGATTTAGTGAACACGTAGACTAGACCCTGAGTTGTGCTCACCTATTGCAAGGATGGAAACCAAATACTGGTGTCATGTATTCAATTTTAAAAATATACTCTTCTTCTTAAATTCACAAATTACATCTCACATCACTATCTTCAAATTCGTACAAACTTAATACAGTAATACCTGTAATACCTGTAATACAGTAATACCTTGAACCAGAAATTGATAAACATTGCATGGTATATATGCAATCATTCACGTATCAGCGAGACACATTTTGGCAGTAGCTGGGATGGCAAAAAATGGCTTTGCACTTTGTACTGTTATTACTGAACCAATTATTATCATCAGCCTTTGAATGTATTTGAATGTTTTCCTATCCTTAAACCTGATATGGTTGAAATGATTTAAGTTTTACCCAAGTATTTCTTTTTTATCTCATGAAAACACTAATAATTAAACTCTATAAAAAAAGTAAAAACTATGGTTGGCACTTAACCGTTTAAAAAATTCAAAGAAACAGGGGCCCATTGAATCACTATTGATAAATATTCAACTGTGATATAAAAATCTACATATTCCTCCCTGGATCTCACACCAATCTCACACCTTGATAAACGAATTTGCTCTGCAGACATGATCCCTTAGTTTTCCAGTCCACATGATAATAAAAGTACACACGATAACCTGATGGCAATGTTCGGTAGACCACTAAAGCAATCAAATTTGGTGAACGTAAAACATTTTCTCTGATTGCTAAGGTACATACACATTAATATACAGTACAGTGACCTGATACAGGGGGAAATTGTAACCACGGTTACGACATGTGCAGCAACACAGCTACAAAATTATTTGAACTAGTTTTAGTAGATTCAGTTCTACTTGATTTTGAAGAGACCAAACGAGACCACATCCTTGAAATGTTTTTAAAATTACATCCATGAACGAATTTAATTTGGTGTAAGTTTGTCCTACACTCTTTCAACGTCTAAGGTGTTAATGTGATCCAATTGTGAAGCGAGAAGGCCGCCCAGTGTATCTAGGACATACTTGTAGCGGTTACTACGGCGATAGTAGCCGAGTAATATCCATATCAAATTTACACAGGTTTATTTCATCCCTCTAAGATATCGATTGGGAACTCGTACAAGCAGGATGTGCATTGATTTTTTTGTTCTTCCTTGGTCTCAATTGATGTTTTATAATTTGATGGTTGGAGGAAAAAAATAAATTCTGTTACCATTGCCAGAGAACTGAGACTAAGTTAAATTGTATCAATAAATAGCAACCAATATAGATGCTTACCAAGATAAACAAGAATTAGAAGACCCCTAAGGAATATGCTTTAATGACGACAACAGAAGATAATAAAAAAAATATAAAAAAATTGAAGATAAAAAGAAAGAAGAAAATAAAAAAGAGCACAGACATATTAGTTATTTTTTGGACATTGGATTGAAAAGTGTGAGAAAAAAAAACATTTTTCCCTAGTTGGCATCATTACAACAATGAGAAATCCAAGAAAGTTATGATGAAAATACTGATGTTTTTTTGCAAACAATTAGCTGGTATTGAAATTATGCTCAAAGGTGGAGGAGCTTGAAATTTCCTTTATTCCATGACATACTCAATGGTGGAAACAATTGTTACATTTTATCTAAAAGACCTTAACGAGAATCTATAGAGGTCTAGTGACTGATATAGTACAGGTACAGCAAAAGGATTGAACAGGAAGATAAAAAGGGAATGTCACAAGAAAAATGAGGGGAAATGGAAAGTGGGAATTCCTTTTTCCTTTCCTGACAAAATTGAAATATACAGCAAGATATTAAAATGAAACTAATAATCAATTAGAAAAAGTAAGTAAGTAAGTAAGTACTGTCTAGTATGACTAACTTCTCGTAACATTAATAATAACTTCAAAGTTATGTCTGTCAAAGCTACACATTTTCAGAACATGATAGTTATAACATACATATACTTTACTCAGTAAGCTAAACTGCTACCAGCATAAATAACAAACAAAATTGCAAACTAAATTTAATTTTAAATCTGTCTCTGATAATGGTACATATATGTTAAATACACTTTATACTATATATTAGAATAGCATGTCTTTTAATAACATCTTTTCAAATATCTATTAACATAATCGAGACGATATATGTACAGTACACACGTACCTGTACGCAGACTGGAAAATCATAAAAACTTTTGTCATCAAAAAGGAGTTGTTCTGTGTTATTGGTAAGGGAGTAGTTCCCAGAGATGAATGGTCCTAGTTCGATGACATGGATCTATAAAATAAACAAGTAATACACAAATAGCAAATATAAAATATCAGTGACATTCTATGAGGCCCTATTCATTAACAAAAATAGAACAACAAACATCTGAAGACAATTTTATCTTAGAACAAAACAAAATATGTTGATTGCAAATTTTAGTTGTAATCATTGAAAAATGATAGATTTGGAAGAACGAAGAAGATGGTGTTGACCCTGAATTAGGTCAGAGGGGCACGAGGAGGGGGGGGGGGGGGGG
>JAIPMN010004352.1:0-22231 GCA_020650975.1 Apostichopus californicus | reverse complement strand
AGGGTTTTGACCCTGAATTAGGTCAGAGGGGCACGGGGGGTGGGGGGGGGATCAGAGCAAAAATGTCATAAACTTTTGTAGGCTAGGTAGATTTGAGTGTATATGTTAGTATGAAGACAGGTACACAAAGAGGGGAGGAAAAGTATTACAAGAGTAACTAGAAGGAGCATGGAAGAATGCAATGGTAAAGTCACGAGGAGAAGAAAGCGCGAAAAGGTTTACCAACATCCCTGACATGGTACAGCAAAGGGCGTAGTTGTTAGCAAGAGTTTGACGATTGAAATCAAAATTTATGCTCAACTAAGTTCCTGAGGTAGATTTAACACCACTATTTCTTCATTTCATCTTAAGCTGTGGCCTACAAAATGCTTTGGCATCTTATACCTTGCCAGGCTGACCAGCAGACCTGTGTGCCAAGACCAGAAGTGACGTCGGCTTTTGGTTGCCTTTCCTCAAGTACTTGGCGAAGGTGGCCGCTTGTGCATCGATAGGGATGCTGTGGTTGTAGTGAGCGGAGTAGACTTGGGTGACACCACAAACAGAGTTAGCGTCTCCATCCTGTAATAAATATAAAAAAACCATGGTCAACCCTCGAATGAATACAAAAACCATGGTCAACCCTCCAATGAATACAAAAACCATGGTCAACCCTCGAATGAATACAAAAACCATGGTCAACCCTCCAATGAATACAAAAACCATGGTCAACCCTCGAATGAATACAAAAACCATGGTCAACCTAGAATGAATACAAAAACCATGGTCAACCCTCGAATGAATACAAAAACCATGGTCAACCCTCGAATGAATACAAAAACCATGGTCAACCCTGTAATAAATACAAAAACCATGGTCAACCCTGGAAATGAATGATTACCCTTCTAGATGAATGCACCTCCAAATGCAAAGAAAACAACTGACTAATCTAGCATATTCTGGCAGATTACTAGTGTGGGTGAATTCTTTAATTTCTTTCCAATAAATTTCAATGGATATCTACAGGACATTTCCATTTCAAGCTTGTTAGCATAAAACGTCCCTCTTCATCTCTGCGAGAGACTCAATCCGTTAAAATTAAAATAACTGACTAGATAATCCTTGCTCGGCAGCTGCCTTGCCCAAATATCAAAGCATTCAGCTTGAACACACGATTTCTAACAACAGATTAACCGTTCCATTTTCTCTCCATAATCCTCAATCCAACTTAAAGCCATGTTAACTAATCCTTTTGCTGTACATGAATAGTAAACATAAACAACATGTTTGTGTAGAGAGAACGATAATCTTCTGTGAAAGAAGGCATAAGCTTCGTTTACCTTCATCGTGCACTTTATTAACGATAACGATAACAGTGCAACAACCTCCCTGAACGTTGAGCAAGATGTCAGCTTTCGACTTGTACTATTCTAGTTTTAATGTATCATGAAATATTTCATAAAAGTAAACAGGCTTTTAATGTACTTTTAACTCTTTTCTTTTTTTTTAAAGTCTATGAACTGATATATGTACTTTGGATCTGTTGTTCATATCCGGCACACACAACTCCGGTGCTTTGATCAAAACAGAATATCAAATCAAGATTGATGGACAACATTAACAGTATACCGATTAATAAGAATTCACCAGGATCCAATAGAGGTTCAATTGATCTCCTGTTTCTTGATTGGACTCCGATGAAATTGATGCATTTGTACGTGGTGCACACAAAGCCAGATCTGGGCATAGCTTCTAGATTTGCCAAGAAATTGTTAGATTTTTATCTCAATGTAGTAATTCGTTGTAATTATTAAATGTGCATTATAAATGCTCAATATGTGTATTATAAATAAGTGATTCACACCAATTATGTACATATGTACTATGGATAAAACACAGCTGCCATGTTGTTTATCTGCAGGAAATCTATCCATGAATTCTAATATGTAAAGAGTATTTCCCCAACCCCCTCCCCCTCCCACACTCTCCTGTTTCCCTCTTGAAATAGAAGCATTCCCATGTCTGACAGAAGCTCAGAGTTTTGGGAGATTTTCCCCAAATATTCTTGGTCCTTTGTGTTTTCCCTCTGTCATGAATCACATCCACAGAAACACACACACACACTGAGACAGTTGGCCACCTTTTAACTAGCAACTTGCAAAAATACATTAGTCAAGTCACTTTTTTCAAAATGCCATTTTTCTTTTCATCCAACATACAAATGAAATTACAATAGCTAAGGACTGAAAACATTGTTTTTCCATTGTTTTATAAAACAACCCTATTATAAACTAACCGCAGAAGCTGCATCTGACAGTATGAAAGCAAAATTATGCCATTTGAAAAAGGATCCCAGTTTGCACATTTACCATTTTCTCTCAATTACCAAGATTGCTACTTTTGTTGTATATGTGGCAATTGCAAAACCCAAGTTAACTTAGTAACTCTTTTTGTCTGTAAAATGGTTTTGTTTTAAAAAGTAGGCCTCCCAGAGATCCTCCTAAAGGAAAGAGAAGTAACTTTATCTTCTCTAGAAATCTTTACATCCATCAAAATTCTGTTTTCGTTAACCAACTTTGAGATGCTTGCATTGAAGATGAGATCATCTAACAACTTAAATATTCCAAAATGCAAAAGTCACTGACTGGGTAAGAGTGATGTATCATAAAATTGAACCGATAGCTCTCACTGTTTTCTCGTCTCTATTTTCGACCGGATAAAAATTAGCGACAGATATATTGCACACTTGGCTTGGCAATCTTACAATGTGTGATAAAATAATATGCATAAATTTGCATATATATTTAATATACAACTCAAAGAAACCTATGGGTATTGAAACCTGGATGCTAAAACCTGCCCAGAAAACCTCCTAATTGAAAAGGATACTTTAATATCAAGCTGTTAGGTGTAGTTAAGACAACTGTAAAATCATTGGTAAAGACCAAAAAGGATCCATAAGGCTACCAAAAATTCCCAACTCCAAAGTCCACCAAAGAAACACTTGTAGGTACTTTGGGTGTTAGAGTGAGAATGTGGGGCTCCGATCGGAAGGGACTCGTCGTAGACGAATCACACTGCTTAACAGGTTACCCAATGTCACTATAGGCATGGTAGAGCTAAAGTGCTAAGGTTGGAACTTGTGGGGAGACAGGTAAGCGAGCAACGTAGTAAATGTTGTTCACATGTTCCATTGCATAATGCATTGATGCTACAGATTGGAGTAAAACAATAAATGACGTCTTTGGCAAATATGTTTCATTTGGTGAACAATAAATTATCAGTATTTAATGTCATATATTAGAGCAAGGGAAATAAGCTGGAATCTAATCAGTGTTTTGCCCCCGAGCAATACTCCATTAATAAAGTAATGGGCGAAAACCAAAAATAACTTTGTAAATCACATGGCTTGAAAAGGTTGCCATTTCCAGGTCTCATTAGCGTCCTGTTCACGACTGATGCAATATCGTCATAAATTGTTGAAATTACAAATAACTTGATTTGGAAATATTTCAGAGCTAGGTTGTCATGGCAACAAATTGGGAACTGTAGAGGAACATAACATAAACTATAATTACAAAGAATTATTGGAAATTATGTCATAAATGTGTAATGATTTGATATTATTTTGAATAATTCTTTACACTAATATTTTACATTCTGTTCCTTGACAATTCACAATTTCTTGCCAATGACAACATAGATACCATACCTCCAAACATATTGCAGTACAGAAAATGATAGGTTATATAGAGGGGGCTATTAACAAACAATCATTGCCTGTTTCGTCAATACCGCACTTCAACGACCACTACATCGCAGTCTCCAACAACTTCCGCCTCCATCCAGCACTACTATGCTAATGACAGCAAATAAACAATAAAAGAATTGATGTTTCGATGCTACTAAATACTAAAATCTCTCTACAATGTAGATCAATGTAGGCAAGGGGGATATAGCTCCCCTCCCTCCATTTTCTCTCACCCTCCCTCCTCTCCCTTCCCCTCCCAAACCCCCATACCCATCCCCTGATAGTGGGTGTTAAACGAACTAAAAGGCTGAGGCTAATAAATATATCCCTCCTTCAGATTCCTCCAATTTTAAGAGAAAAGCTGTTTAATTTATGTAAAAGTTGCGGAGGGCCTGACGTAGTTTGATGGATTGTTTCCAGAGGCAAATCTATAGGCCGGCACAGAAAATCCTGCTAACATTAAAAAAAAAAACTCAGGCTTACCAAAACTTTGACAATTTATCTACATGGTTCTTTAGTTACAGTACAGTTACAGCAAGCTTGCTTACAGGTGTTTTTCAATCAAGATAAATAACTTGAAAGCAGAATGAAAACCGGACAATTCAATTTTAATAAATATAAACATAAAGACAAACGTTGCAATTTTGAAATAATTTAATATGCAGTAAACACATCAATTAAGCATATTTGCTTTGATATGATCATTTTCTTCACATGGGGTGAACTTCAAGGTTGGATTATACTCTTCAATGAGGACATGCTATAAAAGCATATATACTTAAAGTGGTCTTCTGTAACCCAAGCAACAACAAGGCAGTTAATATAAGACTTGTGGTAAATGTATAATATTAATTATGGAGTATTACAGGAGTTTTGAGACATTGAATGGTGCAGGAATAAGTCATACCACTGTTTGACTTAATGTCTTTTTTTTTAAATTAAATAGTAAATTATACTAAAATGGTTAGATGCTGTCTTTCAAGAAGAAAATTGATTTCTAAGCCTTATTTTCGACATATCTCACAACTCTGTACAGTAACATGTAGCACTACTGTTTATGTCCTGCCTAAGGTGTGTTTTTACTATACAGTAATTAAAACCCTATAGACAAATTACTGTAGCATCTGCATGTATGAAACCAAAAAACAAACATTTTAGATTGAACCGAAAACAAAACTGAATCTTTCTCCACGGTAACCATACATGGTGTTTTTCACTAACATCTCCCTCCCGGAAGACATGTGAATTGATCCTGTTACTATGACAACTAATTGCCTCGAGGCAAAAACAATGGAAAAACGTGCCAATTCACGGCGAGTTTAACTTACAGCATACCACCTCATCACTACTGTACATAACACTTGAGAGCTCACGAAGTGCCTTACAGGTAACACCAGATCATTGAACTTGAAACGATCTACAGATCTAAAGAGATCTTTACATGTAACAGAATCATTGTCAGACTCTGAAATTTGAGAAAATGGGACGAAAATATACTCTACCTTATATACAGTATAAAGTGTCCATTTACAAAGCAGAGAGCAGAAACTGTTCATCATTAGAGTGTGTGTGTTTTTTAAGCTGAATGAGTCAATGTGTGTGTATGGCATAGATCTGTTGAATGAATAGTTTCAAACTGTATAGGCTGTGTTTGCAACATCAATGATCTTACTAACTAGAGTAATATGGTTGAAGTTAAACTTTGCACGTACAATGCACAATCAAGTTGTTATTGCCAGCAAAATGCACCATTTTAGGAAAAGATTTTAATTCAGTTTAGAATGTTTAGGTTTATAGAAATTTGTAAGGAAAGAACATGGCACTAGCAACTAGAAACTGGTTAGGATGGAACTTGGTTTTAAATGTCAACCAGCTCCTTTAAGTTGCAAATCTGGAAGGAACAGAGTGTGATTTGACTTAATAGTAAATGTACAGAAGGGGTCTTTCGTGTGCAGCACTAAAGTACCGCCATTAATACGAGATAGCAATTTACGCTTTTTATTCTTAGGGAAATTTTCCAAACAATTACAATACAGCAAGGCCATAAATAGTAGTGTCATGACTTCATGCTTGTCTTCGAACCCTACGAACAGCTCTGACAAACAAGCAACAATTTGTTAATTCAATTTAATGGCTTATAAAAATAACCTAATGGCACTGGTGCCCTAGCAATGTCAAGAGCATAATTGAATTTCCAGGTGTCCTGGTCGCATCTCTTTCAGCAGTGTTTTTGCAGAGTTTTACTCTCCTTTATATAAACTAAAAAACCTCGGGCTAATTTGACAGGTGTGACTTACGTCGTACTCTCTGTACAGACCAACCACAGCAAACCATCTGAAGGAGGGATCTGTTTTGTAGGCAACAATCTGGCATAAGTTAAGCTTAGGATGTCTGGCAAAGGCTCGGACTGGACGGGAAAAACCTGCATAGTAGTAGAACGAAAAGATATACTTTAAGACTTCTTAATCTTTGCACAAGTTTATTATAACCTGGACAGTGCAAATGCAAAATTGTACTGGCAAACGAAAAGCCAAATGGAAGAAGAAGAAGAAAGAAAAAAAAAACAGACTTCAGAATATTGTGATAAGGTGAATTAACCTTTAACCAAATGCAAGCCACTGCTTACAAATTGAACACACTGTACAGTCACTTTTCTCCGAGCCTACTACCACGAAAAGAATCAGGTTAGATTTAGCATGGCATTCACCAGTAACGGGCAATCACCAAAAAAAATGAGACTTTGGGGAAAGAAGAAAGCACTTCACAGCTTGCCTAGCATCAACCAGGGAGTTCCATAACAACTCCCTGCAACAACTGCCCTACTTAAATCATGAATGGGACTCTGAGGCACAGTGTATTTATCAATGTAACCTTAAACCATAAATTGTAACCTGAGCAGTTTCAAGTAAATACACTACATAATCTTTCTATAAGAATATCAGGTCACCAGAAATATCCATAGAGAAAAATATCCAAGTTATAGTTTTAATCTATTTTTCTCCTTTACATCTCACATTGGAACTTGGTTTAAAATTTCATATCGTCTTTGCACGGAATACAGAAGGTGCTGTAATACTCCGCATTGGAGGGTGAGAGTATCGCTGTACTGTGTGCAGTTCAAAATAAGCTGTAGCAGTTACTGTACACATACAGTAGGGAGTAAATAATTGCACATTGGAAGGATAGCTACACCAACTATAACCAGCATTCTAGCATTGTGGCTATCCCCAGCATTGTGGTTACTGCCAACATTCCCACACTGTGGCTACTTGGATCTATTAATATTTTTGCCTACACAAACTTGTTAAACTTCAATTACCACAAATATCTAGCAGTGTGGCTACCTCTAAGAACTAAGAATTTATGTCTTTATGCAACATTTGTTTTTAACCCATTCATCCGTCCAATTTGTTTTAACCAGCATTGTGGCTACCTTGAGTTTCCATTAAATGAAATTATGTCTGAAAACATTTAAAACCCTTTAATCTGTCTAGGGAGTGTCTCCTTGAACAGATACTAGATAAATACCAAGCCAACTGTTATGTACCATCAATAATACTCATGAAATGCTATGAAACTGTCACATTAAGTTGCCTCAATCCTCTCTTTTCTACATTTCTGCATATCTCATGTTATATCACAAACACACTCTCATAAAATGTCAACGAAAACACTGTTATTATTTTCCTCAAAAGATACTTTCAAGGGCAAATTTGAGACACACTTAAGAATGCAATAAGATTTCTGGATAGCTGATTACTCTACATAAAAAAACATAAGTTGTAAATCAAACTGAGCGTGTTGTCATTATCCCAGCTCTGACAAAATCTCAGCAAAAGACTGTTATGACACAATACATTTTCAGCTAAACCTTTGACATTCACACATGTGCACAACATGTACAGAAGCTTTATTAAACACATGCAGCAAACTGAAAGGTAATGAAGAATACTACAACAGACGATTATAGATCTTGTTAAAATATCAAGCAAACTCAGGAATGAAACCAGATAAACTGACCAGGGTTTAGTGATCCCTTGAGATCCCATATGAGATCCCATATGAGGATCCTATATGAGAACACATATTAAGTAACACAATGCAATTGATACAAGTTATTCAAGTTACAGTAGCATATTAAAGTGATCAGCAAGGATTTTTTTTATGCAAAGAACATGTGCTTTGGTGATATTAATCCTGTAACTTAATTCAAAATTCAACTTAGATTCCGACTTCTACCACAAACATTACCGTTTGCGAAAATATGCTGTCCTTCTGGCAAGAGATTACTCTTAACTTTCAGGAGCTCGAGAAAAATTGCCCAAAGGTTATAAATAATCACCATCAAATCTGTTCAGATGAAAATCCACTTTTTTGTGAGAGAGGGAGGGGGGGGGGGCACCTTTACCCCTTAATTCTCAGACAATATTTGGGACATAAAATAGGAGTCCATGCTTTCCTGTGAAAAGCAATCCCGTTAATTATCATGTCCATTTGCAATCTCCTGTATCGATACTCTCTTGAATATTTAAGCGACCTATGGGCCGGCTGGCTGGCAAGCCTGGCTTCCTTCACTCTCCGTGACATGCTGATTAATTACCATTATTGATTTGACCATTTTGCTCTTTGGGGGCAAAACCTACTTTGGCAAACAGTCGGAGGATGCCGAAGAATTTATTTTTACGAGGTCTGATGAGCGCTGTGCGAATTTTGGTTAAGTGCGGAAGGAAGATTACCAAGACGTGATGTTAATTAATCCTCTTACATCAAACAGGAAACACCACACAGAGGATTTGTTTACTTAAAAGAGAAAAAAGATTGGTAGCAGCAGAGATCTAAATACCTACAAAGTTATGACTAAAGTGTACAGTAGTTGACCTGTAGTGATTCTGTACACACTGACAAGTACTCTTACATTGACCTGTATTTGTACTGGTACTTTTAAGTTTGCAAATCCAGTGCATGTTTATGTAGGTACTAGTGCCAGATTGAGTACTCTACCAATGCTTCTTAGAGCCTTGCAATCATACTCATTCGAGTACATACAATGTAGTCCTGTACTAGTGCCAGATTGAGTACACTGCCAATGCTTCTAAGAGCCTTGTAATCATACTCATTCGAGTACATATATGTAGGTTCTAGTGCCAGATTGAGTACTCTACCAATGCTTCTAAGAGCCTTGTAATTATACTCATTCGAGTACATACAATGTAGTCCTGTACTAGTGCCAGATTGAGTACACTGCCAATGCTTCTAAGAGCCTTGTAATCATACTCATTCGAGTACATATATGTAGGTTCTAGTGCCAGATTGAGTACTCTACCAATGCTTCTAAGAGCCTTGTAATTATACTCATTCGAGTACATACAATGTAGTCCTGTACTAGTGCCAGATTGAGTACACTGCCAATGCTTCTAAGAGCCTTGTAATCATACTCATTCGAGTACATATATGTAGGTACTAGTGCCAGATTGAGTACTCTACCAATGCTTCTAAGAGCCTTGTAATTATACTCATTCGAGTACATACAATGTAGGTACTCGTGCCAGAATGAGTACTCTACAAATGCTTCTAAAAGCCTTGTAATCACACTAATTCGAGTACATTTTTAGGTACTAATAAAAGATTGACTACTCTACCAATGCTTCTAAGAGCCTTGTCATAGTCACACTCATTCCAAAGGGATATTTCACTTTTGTCATACCATTGTACTGGTACTACTAGTCTGGTGAACAAGTATTTTACAGTGTCCTGCTGCTTGCGACAAGCACATTGACAAACGCTGGAAACATGAAAGGCAAAGTTTCATTTTGATTACAATCATAGTTAAGGCTTTTTTGGTTTCATCATTGTTGCAGGTAGTGTATAATGTTGCACAAAGCACAAAGATATCAGGCTGAAAATGAAAACAAAGTAGTTATGACAGGGTTCATTTCTAAGTAACCTGCTAGACTCACTTGTAAGGTAAGAAGGTATCTGAATGGTTTACAGGGAACAATGTAACTGCAGTAAACTTCCTGTAACTGTTATCTAAATGGGAAAGGTTAATGCCTAAACAATAGTTATGTTTATTGGAATGCATGACAGATTTTCCTTTACTTAGTAGCAATTTTTAGAAATTTATTAGCAATTATACCTGCCTGTCTCCAATCAAATCATGCAGTAAATGCTCATCTACCAATTCAACAAATATTGATATTATTTAATAAGTCAATATTACTATATGTCCACTACTGATCTACTTGTGGGTTACTGTTCTTCGCTTTCTCTTCCTTCCAAACATACTGCTGTTCTGAAGTTAATTCCATTCATATCCATAATTTTCTGAACTTGCTCCAATCCAGTATGATGGCTTGTCTCGGAATAAAACAACTTCAAGGATAGATTTAGTTACCAATTCAAATTTTTTTTTAGTAAGACTCAGCCGGGCTACAATTAAATGTGGTTGCTTAATTGTAATACATATCTAATTAAAGGGCAGTTCATCTTTCTTTCTTTTTTATGATAGTTTATCTACTCTAACCGCAGAACAGGAGAATATACAGAAGCCTTGAAGGCCATAGACACAATTCTTTTCCAGTTGTCTATGTTGCCTTTTAACTGATATTGGACAATGTTACATCACTGTGTAAGTTATGAAACAAAATTTCCTGGCCCCACTAAATCAAAAATTCCTCTACATTAAAATTGCAGTTAAAACTGACTTTGCCACGGTCTGATACCACATAAAGTAATTGCACTGCAATTAAGGAACAATGAAATTTGGCAATAACAGTACACTATATGTTTTGGATAGAATATTTTCTGCATTATATGAAACATTTTAATAAATTTCTCTGTAGCAAATGGTTATTCTGTCCAATCGATCTATAATGAATGGTTAAACTGGTGGTAATCCTATTATGTGTGAATTAATAAATTTATACAACTTAAAGGACACAGGGTTGTTATCCAAGCTGCAGTGCAATATGAACCAAAATTACTGCAGTAACCCTTTAACCCTGATAAGAGATGCATTAACTAATGTACCACCTGGAACCCATGACCGTAACATTGTTTCATCTATGAGTTGATCCACGTTTGTGCATGTGGCTCTCAGCACTGCAAGTAGAGTCACAAGCTAAGAGAGTTGTTTTATTGAGTATGTAGGAATACAATCTGTAGTATATAAGCTCTAATTAATGATTAATAGTAATTAATAATTAATTAATTAGATCCTAATTAATGAGAACAATAGTATACTAAGTACTATACAGCAATATACTGTATATCTTGCTGATCAAAGACGGCCAGTTCATCTCAAAGATCTTCACAACGCCAGGGACCGAACAAATTTTATGTAGCTGACCCAATTTTTCACTACACCGCTCATTCATCCATCATCACCAGCACTGACAATTTCATAACTGAGAGGTTTGAATATAATCAGTCAATTCGGTCACATGTTGACCCCCGCTGCATCCATAAGTTAAGCCAATTGGAGACCATGTTTATTATCATTCTGATTGAACTACAGTTCTCTATATAGCGTTCTGATTTGGAACAATCTAACAGTTAAGTTACTATGTATAGATCTGCTAAGGAATAAGCCTACAGTAGTGCATTGTAACTCCAGGTTTGTATGGAACGTTTCTAAACAAGCAACTTACACTACACATGGCTTTGGAATGGCAGATGAGAGGAGCACCGGAATCGGTGATGACCTAGATTTGGTGTCAGAGGGAGGCAAAGCTAAAACAGTACCAAGTTACTATGATTAGATCAACAGGAATTTGCAGTAGTTGGTGCAGGGTCACCTTACACAATTAAAAACAAACAAATCTTTGGTGGTGTCGAGGGTGGGGAGGTTGGGGGAGGGTGGGGAGAGTGGGGGAGAGTGGGGAGGGTTGGGGTGGTTGGGGATGGTTGGGGGATGGTGGGAGAGGGAAGGATTGTCTAAAGCTTTTCATTTTCTTTCATCGCATTACAATATTTGGTCAATATGATCCTGCGGTGAGTATGTATGTATCCCAGAATGATCTATGAAATATAACATGTGTTATATCCCTTGTAATACCGCACTAATGTACAGTACCATGTCAAAGGTCGATAATTAAATTTGAATTCATACGTGATACTTTGAGACAGGAGAATTGAGGGGAGTGTCAGGTACGTCAGAATCATTCCGATGTTAACAGGGTCATAATCAAAGTGTAAAAGGGTGACAACACTGATGTATTTGTGTTTGATGTTCAAAGGATGACTATTGACAGTTCTACCAGTTCATGCTACCTGCTTGTAAAAGTAGATATATATTCATATCAACAGTTTCTAGTCTAATGTTATCTAAAATCCCTTTTCAAAAATGAAGCAGAGATCATAGTAAAAGAGAAAAGAAAAAAAGATGAAAAATGAAACTAGATTCCCAAGATCTGGATGATGATGATGAAATTTATACTGCCATGCTTTATGATAACGACAACATTTTATCTTTGAGCCAATAAAATATCCTACAAAGTATCTACCTATACCAGGGCTTCTACTCAACTCTGTACATAGCTTACATCGAAATATTCGTTCTTCAACAACACATTGATGAAAAAATCTTTAAAAGTCTGGCTTGATCGACAATGACATCTAGATGATAAAGTCTGTTGCAGATGCAGGTTCCAGCAATATAACTTTACTTGCATTGTTAGCTATGCAAATTAAGTTATTCATCATGAATATATTAACATAACTGAACATTTTTAGTCAGAATAGACTGTAAACAGTACCTGTACTCCTTCTTCCCTGTCCCCTCCCTTACTTGATAACTGTCATCCTACGCACCTATGTTACCTTTCAAACACACCCTTTACTGATACCCACAGACATTCAACAAGAATTATCACAGGACGGTCTAATGGACTGAAGTTGGCTTCAAAGCCTCGCATTAACAATTAGTGAACATCTCTTAGATTCATACAGTAACCTGTATAGAGTAGTACACACACATGTTTGGATCAGCACTTAATATATTGCTACAGTAGCTTCTTTGCATTAGCATCACAATCTAGATACATTTATAATTCAGAGAAAGTCCATTAAATAATTACTTTTTTCAAAACAACTAATCAACCCCAAAGCAAAGGCCTAGGATGTTTACATCCAGGGTAATATCACTGATGGTGATATGTGTATGTTAGGTTCATTGTCACTGATTCGTACAGTACAGTAGGCTAAGCTGTAACTAACAACTGAATTCATGTCTTTAGGACCAGAAGAATTACTCTCAGAAAAAGTAGACTACATACTGTCTGGATTAAATACTGAATGTGTAAGAAAAGCAAAGACTGGGCTAAAGATGATATAAAATTATTCAATGTCAGGTTGTCCATCAGGATTAAACACAATTCCAAGCCTACCTAACAAAGCAAGTTGTTGAAAACGCTCTTCAAAACTTACTTTAATTTGCTTTTTATTTTCTGTAGTGATAACGATTACTGTACATATCATGGCTAAGTGGTGTATGTATTCACCACTTGGCCATTGTATCATTATTTTTTGTCTGGTAGTGTAAAACAACTGCTACCGCCAAAAACCCAAAACAGTAACTGTTTTGAATATTTAAGAAATGAAGAAACCAAATGTACTAATGTACTAAAATAAGCTAAAAATGTTACCAATTTTGTGAACTACAGGACACATAAGGAAAAATCAAATGTTGAGAGGAAGTCATAGTAACAGTTAAGTGCAGTAACAGTTACTGTAAGTGCAGTAACAGTTAAGTGCAGTAACAGTTAAGACCAATAACAGTTAAGTCCAGTAACAGTCAAGTGCTGTAACAGTCAAGTGCAATAACAGTTAAGTGATGTAACAGTTAAGTGCTTTAACATTAACAGTCAAGTGCAATAACAGTTAAGTGCAGTAACTGTTATGTGCAGTAACAGTTAAGTGCAGTACACAGTTAAGTGCAGTAACAGTTAAGTGCAATAACAGTTAAGTGCAGTAACTGACATCTGAAGTAGGAAAAAAATCCTAACACTTACAGGTTTGGGCATTTACCAACCAAGATACCTACCTGTCTCTATACATACACAGTTTGATCTACCATGTCTACAGACTGGTATAAACCTTCTTGTACTGCCTCCTCAATGACCCTCTAAGGTCACTACCCTCTCTACCCTCCAAATGTACTTCAACACTTTCTTTGTTTTGACTCAAGATTAATGAGAACTAATTAGAATCAATGAACTCGCAAAATGAGAAGTGATATACTGTACTTAGCAATTACATCGATGGCCTTTTAATTATGACAGCTGTTACCACTTACCAGTAGGTGGGGATAGATCCCAGTGGTACGTGAACTTTGACCCCACCATACCGATGACGTCTTCATTCAACCACGTCCAATATTGCACTTCATCTTTCATTGTACAACGGTACATCTGCTTCTCTGCGACGATGTTGAAAATTTGAAAATGTCGCCCAACTGGAAGGAAAACAAAGCCAGGAGAATGCTAATTAATTTTGGTCCAAACAGGAATGGCATGGTTAAACATGCAGAAATGGAGAGAGGGAGGGAAAATCCAAGACTTCCCAAATACCAAACTGGATGTGAGGTCAGATGAGGTGCAACTAAAGACAAACCATTTGTGTGCCAAAGAAAACCTCTGATGTCCTGTATTGACATGTTTCCAACTGCAGATACATAATATAAGAATGCACATAAAGAATAACATGGAAAAGATCCAAAGATTTGCAATCAGAAGTTCATGCCAAATGTCAAAGGTCATATATTGTACATCAGAGTCTTAGAATATTACAAAGAAATAAATAATCAAAGCAGAAAAAGAAAACTGTCAGATTGCAAAGAAATTACTACCAAGAATGGGATTTCATAAAGTTTATTAGAACATTGAAGATATAATTTAAACATTCTTGTCTTTCATTCTCCTTTGAGTTTATGTACAGTTAATGGGCTGCTAGCATTATACCTGTACATATCTTTCATATACTGTACAGTAGCATTTTAAAGTTCACCTTCAGTACATGTATAGCTATAGTCATTCTGTAGTACTGTGCTCTGTACAATTTTAGGTAAATAGAACTGTACACTAAATCTACCATACAGTATTCTGTATATAGTGTTGTACATACGTACACATGTCGCTGTATAGTACATCTACTACAGTATAAGACATTACATAAGACATAATACATAGTACATAATATACTGTACCACTGTACATTACAGCTGCTATATCAGTTTATATTACATCTACTATAGCACTGTTTACATACAACAATATGCAGTATATCTGCTAAAGAACACACAGAACATCCTATATAATACTGTACAGTACTTCCACATACAAAGTACTGTTCAATGTAGAGCAGTTTCTATACTATAGCACTGTACTCCAATTATAGCACTATTCATGATCTACTAAACCACTGTACAGTACATCTTATAAAGCACTGTACAATACTTTCATATTACACTGTGCAATGTAGCTTGAACTATAACAGTTTACATTACATCCTACTTTAGCACTGTTAACTGATCTAATACGGTTAAGGTCTCAAATAAGCTACTGTAAGGCTTCCTGAACTAAACCAACTAAACTAAACTCACTACACATATCACTATATGCAGTATGTACATAGATCTACTACAGCACTGTAAAGTACATCTACAATATACAGTACTTTTCTTGCATACTATGTAAATCTACTGTAATACAGTGACAGCAATGTCAAGTGTATCCTACTGTATAAAGCAGTTTAGTAGTTAACAGTAGCTCAGTACAGTAGTATCTTGTATTACTTCAGTGTTCTGTGTATAATTTTCTATCACAACACGGTGGGATATATGTATAACATACACTACACATACTATAAAGTACAGTATATCTATAGATGAAGCATGTACCTACTACAGGCAATATACAGTAGTACAATACTAAAGAACGGTCACATCAAAACATCACTGCAGTCTATGTCAGTAGTACACAGTATCTACAACACATGGAAATGTAAACCACTCTGTACAATATGCTTACTACCTGTACTTCATATCAATTTACCGCAACCTTAAAGACTGCAAAGGACAAGAAATCGATTCTTTCTTTTTTTTATGCTACCCAGTCCCAGGGCTAATTACCCTACAGCTTATTACAGCAAGTAGCCTACTACTGATATAATAAGTGAACTTGGGTCTTGCTGAAGTTCACTACCAGCAAAAAAAATTAAAATTCATTCAAAAGCAGGAATAGAATCTCAATAAAACCACAAAGGAGACACTTTTAAAAATCAGGGTAACAGCACAGAATATAACAATGTGACTTATTTATACATCTCAATATGTATATCAAGCCCCAAGCCATCACTGAACATTCAACATAGTTATGGCAAAAAAAATGAAATAGTCTGCACACAGATTTAACACATGAGTTTCGATACTGCAAAGATATTAGAATAATGTTAACAGGGTATTTTATGACTGAAATTCACTATGAATACAATTTAAGACCTTCAAAGAAAGAATGGCATTAAACATAACTTAAGTTCATGGGGATGGATTGATTTAATGCCGAATATTGTACACGCAATACATGAGAGTGCTGTAATTCTCAGGAGACAATAGCACGAAGAGCAAAATAAGAGGCAAGCCTTATAAAAACCTGCTAAAATTCCTACTCAATCAATTCCCATCGAGCAAGAAATTCCCAAGGTTCAATTCCCAAAGCTCAAGCTCCAAAGTCCAATTCCAAACCCAAGAGTTCAAGCCAGAATTTCACAGTAAAGCTGTACATACTGTAGTACAGTATGAGAACAACCTTCTTTTTTCTTTTCTTTTTTAGCTCACCATGTCATACTTGGGACTTATAATCCTCTAAGTCTTTGAAAATATGAAAGTGTATCTAACCACATCAGAGGATGTATTAGGTTTAAGCACTTATATACCAGAACTACTTTACTACAGCCCATGTCTCTTCTCAAGAGTTCATCGCTACTTTACTCTCAAAGTATAAACTTTAATAGTTTGATTATTCTTCCACTGAAATCTATTGAACTTGCATACAGCATATATAGTGGATACAATCTCAAAACAGAATGTTTCTTACGTTTCCTCCACTTGTACATACAGTAGATACAGTAGAGCCACTAATGAAACCAGAAAGGAAACAAGATATCAAGATTTGTGTTGATAAAGCAGACAGCTTTATATATGACTATCATTCTTGTAGCCATGACAACCGTGCAAAAGCAAAACAGGAATCACTAAATTAATGAAAGGGGAAAGGATACGTCCAAGACAGTCATTTCTGTTTAAAACACCTCACTACCTTTTAGGATTTCACACTCTTTTGCGCAAGATAATTTACCTACATCAGTAAGTACAGCTCAACTAATGGAAGCTATGAAACATAATTATCCAATGTACTGTATTAATTGTGTTTAAGAGCACAAATGGTCATATATAGAACATGTATGTCATAATGTATACATGCATGCATACTGGTTGTTTCATTGTAAAACAAGACAGTGACCTAGGCCTTGTTATTTTGTTGTTTGTATTATTTTATTTGGATACATCTTCTCTGTTTATATTCCATTAGAGGAAAGCACTTCAACAACTCCCTTTATCATGTTTACAAAATGGTCAAGAAACTTGAGAAGTTTAGTATAATCACCTGAGTTTATTTACTAGGATTTGAGCAGAGAAGTATTTGTATATTGAGAAATAGAATTCACATATATGCTGATCAGTATTAGGATTCACCTATACTGATTAGCAAAAATCACATATCTTGATCAGTTCTGCTGATCAATAGCATTCACATTGATCTATAGGATTCACACACATTGATCAGTTCAGGATTCACACACTTTGTTCAGAAGGATTAACATACTGATCAACAGCATTCACATAAATTGATCAATGGACTAAACATACAATTAAATAGAATTCACATGCATTGATCAGTCAGATTCACATAAACTGATCACTAGGATTCACATGCTATTGTTCAGTTAGATTCAAGTCCAAGCTGTGCATTGTACAATTGAGTTTCACTGTATATTGGCTCAAGTAACTTCACTTATAAATGGTAGATACCAAAGGAGGAGAAAGTGGGGGGGGGGTGGGGGCAGGGTTGTTCCAGATGTAGGAGGCAAAGTGCTCAAATGTTTCCAGTCATATAGCTTACAGTAGGTAGATGGAAAAGTGCAAATGTAGTTTGGAGACAGGTAAGAGAGAAGCAAAGTAAATCCACTGAACCCTACTGGCTTTACTCATACCTCCTTAAATACAATATGTACTGTACCAATATGTACAATATGCTTCACAGCAAGCTTTACCTTAAACGCACCATACTGTACTGTAGCTGGAGTCACTACTACCGTAGACACCTTTAAGGCAGTTGTTGTGAGTCCAAGCTACCCACCTAGTGTACACCTAAGCCTGATAATGAAGTCAGTATACTAGTCAATAACTCAATATACTATAATGTAGTCAGTACACTAGTCAAAATACTATAATGAAAACTAGTCAGTATACTGAACAAATGAAGTACTAGATCTACAGTACAGTATGTCATGACAGCCATATTAGTACTCTGCTTATTATGTCTGCTGATTGCGTTTGAGAGCCCACTTTTAAAACTAAACCTCTACACGCATCAATAGAGGTAATGCTGCACAATTATTCAAATAGAGCCCTTCTAGGACTATTAACCTCCTGAAAAATTATCAAGTGAATACTTGTTGATTCTCTTCAATTGCAACAGATTTGTATTTAGCAGCCAAACCAGTACTTCACCACTTGTTTTTGCTTTTGATTTTCATTATTTGAATTGGAAACTTGACTGTTGGTCGTCAGGATAATAATGTTCAGTTGATGAACTGTGTTTCAACTTTCCAGTTACTTCATGGAATTGATGTTCGCATGTTATCGAAAGAATGTACCAAAATCAATCCAATATGCTGCTTCAAATATCTGGATAAAAGCATGGCAAGATGTCAGTGCAATTTATTGTTCCAGTGATGCTGCGTAGTTTCCAGTCCAGTCGTTACAGTGACATGTCAACACCGATATCAAACGTGAAACTAATTTGTGATGCAGAGAATGAATATTTTAGATCTACAACATTGATGCCAGAAGAACTTAAAGAGAAATACTAACCTTGAGTAGATCCCAGGGTAGTGGCACTTCAAGCCAACAATAGCCTTGAGCCATGCTCATTACTTTTCAGCTTAATTATTCATTTTGTGTTCACAAAACAAACAATTGATCAAGGATCATACAGTCAAGTATCGTACATTTTCAGAGACAATATTTGAAATTCTCTTGACTATTCACAGATTTATTCAAAGTTCCTTTCTCTGTTTAAGCAGGAAGTCCACATTGAGATTTAAAGCATTTTAACACATTAATTTTAGTACTTTATGCTTACTAAAAGCACCAATGTTGCAATACAGTGCATACAATCTTTGGAAGCATGCTCAATTTATTTCTTTTTGAGGTAATCATGTTTTCAAGACTTTAGAGTCGTGATTGTGAATTTCAATTTAATTGAAATGTCTTCAGCTTGCTAGGACTTTTAGAATCCAGTGACATCAGTGATTATTCCTCATTCGCTGAAAATTGATTTAGCGTACATTTATAGCAAAGATCGTTATTTCGTATTGAGACATTTCGGTGGGTTTGATGAAAATAACAGATGGTGTCTACCAAGCGCAAAAGACTGTTTCAGCATTATATTTGAACCATAATGATAACAGCTTCACTGTCTCAAGCTGAAGAACGTTACAAACATCTGTGATTTTCAGTACTTCCTCCGGTACAAGATAACATTACTGTACCTTAGGAAGATAAAATACATCACAGTAAAGCATTAAAAGCTTTGTGTGAAATACTTTCATCATACCATTCGAACCAATCTATTTAAACTTCACTAACACTGTAGTTTGTTTTGACTTACAGTAATACATTTTGGTAGGAGTTGGGACCCCGGAGGGGCATAGCACTCTAAACTTCACTAATACTGAATTTTGTATTAACTAACAGTTTGGCAGGTGGGAGGGGGGGTACATAGCAATCTAACCTTCATTAATATTGTAGTTTGTTTTGACTAACAGTTTGGCAGGTGGGGGGGGGAGGCGGGGTACATAGCAATCTAACCTTCATTAATACTGTACTTGTTTTAACTTACACTTTGGCAGGAGGTGGGTGAGGGGGACATAGCAATCTAACCTTCATTAATAATGTAGTTTGTTTTGACTAACAGTTTGGCAGGAGGTGGGTAAGGGGGACATAGCAATCTAACCTTCACTAATACTTTAATTTGTTTGTTTTGATTCACATTTTGGCAGGAGGTGGGGGTGGGGGGGGGGTGAGATCGGAGGGCAAGGACAGAGTGTTCGTTTCTTCCTTTGCTATAGAATTATCTGTACATGTATGTCCTCTATAGGGGATTGAGGGGGCACAGTATTAAAATGTTTCAATTGATTCAGTACTTGGTTTTTAAGGTATCTATGGGAAAATTGCCTATAAGCAGACTGGAGACAGGTATGAGAGGAGGAGCGAAGTAAATGCTTACGTTTGAGGGCAAGCCATGGCTTCCTGGGGTTCATTATAGCAGAGTCCGCTGTGCATGGCCATGTTTTGGGTCTTGGTGTACGACTGGTCAAGTTGATGACCGTCACACAGTTATCCCTTTTCTTCTTCTTGCTGGTGTGTCGGCAACAGAGCCAGCGGTGGGAAGACATGGTGGCCCGAGGGAAAGTCACCTGCTCTGGCTTGATGCCAAATGATGATAGCTGAAAAGAGATTAACAAAACTGAGGTAAAAAACAATTATTTGCGGCAAAAGTTATAGTACTTAGTAAAACACTCACAAAGATTGTGTCAGTTTTTTCCTAATATGTGTTTGTTACTTGCATTTTGTTTCAGTGTTTCTAACGACGGGATACAATATACAATATCAGGGACAAATAAATAATGATAAAATTTTATGTAATGTCACCCAAACTAAACTAAACTAATCTACAAGCTGCAAACCTGTAACACATTTATTGCTATCGGTGTGCTACCACTCTATGCAAACAGTGTTAATATGTGAAAAGCAAAGTTACTGTTTTCCATCTGGGCTTCAAAATCAAAATATTTCCACATTCTTAAGGGGCGGTGGAATAAGGTATTTATAGTTTTGTTTTGTATAATATCACCACCTCAAATTGCAAATTACATTAAAACTGCATTCCAAACACTATAGTATTAGTCAGAAACAAAAGCTTAAAAATTTCTGCGTCAGCAAAATTATTATACTGCAAACATACCATTCACATTGTAACCACAACACTGACTATTCAAAAAACTTGCTGAACAATTATAATTTGGCTGATTTATAAGAAATGACAATCAGATTTTTAACCAAAAGGGTTGATTTTGATAACAAATGACACCATGGGAGTACCTGATGGTAAACAGATCACTCAACACTGTATTGTGTGTGGCTAGGCCAGCACAAATTTTGGGGTTTGAGTACAGTACTTACTCACGGCCCTAGGATTTCAGACTCCGACAAGGTGAGGGGGAAAAAATAAATAAAATCGGTTGTCCAATCCCACATAAGTATGACCCCAAGTCTAGAGCCACATTACTGTACAGTACCTCCCACAGGCTTCATGTATGTGATAGACTGATAGTACTACTGATTGGAGAAGATGGGTTACTGTATGTGCAAGCGCGAAGTAAATGCATCAAAAGTTTGAAATGAAATGTTGCATTGTTTTTATCTTGCATTGATCTTGATTCATATCTCCCATACTATATGTATACCGATACTGAAACCTGATTACTATGGAATTCACTACGTACAGTACTTGTAGCTTTATATGAAAGTAATACAATGATTGCATTTGTTTCCAGTCATGGAGAAAATTTAACACGTTTCGAAAAATTCCAATTTTCTTTTTGTACACTACTGTATTAACTGTACTGTCTGTACACCATTTAAATAAACTTGTCTGAGGGAAAAAGTTTTGGTAAAAAGAAAATAAATTAAGCAAATATTCAGAATGGCAGACTGGGAAGGAAGAGGAAGTGGACTTTTGACCTACAAGTGGGTCAGAGGGGGCACTATGTTCAACTGTTACTCATCTCTGTAAGGCTATGAAGCCTGCAGCACGTACATTGAATTGAGACTAGTAAAAGAGGAATAAAATAAGGTTCATCCGGTGAAAACAACCCAGTAGGCTATCATATTTCGATCAACATCAACCTTGAGTGTAAGGTTTGATAAAATTTGGTGGCCAACACATTTTTAGGTGTTACTGAAGTACTATTCTGGTCCTACTCGTGTGCTACTCAAGTACTTCAGTGATCAAATGAAGGAATGTGGTAGTCCCATAGAAATTTATTAGGATAGAATGACGTCATGCGACATATACTGAAGCCACTCATCCAAGTGGTGGCGCTTTCTGTGTACGGCAAGAAAGTCCGGCGCGTAATACAAACAGTACGTATTTCACTAAA
>JAIPMN010004351.1:0-24042 GCA_020650975.1 Apostichopus californicus | reverse complement strand
CTGTTATAATTACTGAAAGAGCAACTGCGCCACCAATTTTATCACCAGCGCCACACTGTGGGACTGTGTGTCCGAAAATTCGCAATACTCTAGCAAAGAAATACCAGTTGCACAATCACAAGAATCTTCTTGGAATACAACGTGAAAACAGTTTGCAGGAAAGAAAGTTTGGCCGTGTATCGTAATATAACACACTTCTCCCACCATATCAAGTATATTTTCAGGTGATTATACCAGAAGATATAGTTTTGGGGTGTTTTAAGGCTTAGGTGTCCGGAATTCGAAGTGTCCATGCTACCAATACATATACAATACACATACAATACACACAATACCGTTTGCAGAATGTTTAATACAGAAAGAAGAATTGAACAGTATGCGGCAGTATCTCCATAGTTCTCACAAACAATCTTCAGGCAACTTTACGTAAGTTGCTAAAATAGACTGCCCTTAGTCTTTAAATATTAAAGTTTCTAAGAATTGCACATAAGGCTTTTGGTATAAATTGGCATTCCTCCAAAGGTTTTGACCTCTTACAAATTAACACCGGATATTATGGAGCGATGTCTAGATCAATACAATGTACTTCTCAGTCACATAAAAGAGTTGATGATTTTAGTGGTAGGCGTAAAGAGCTTCCTGAAGTTTGGGCATGACTGAGCTGAAGCTAGCAGCTTAAAGCAACTACCAGGCACTATGGATGTCAAACATACCATGATGAGGGGCCAGCTGCATAGCATCCTGCAGCCAGGGTGTGTACAGTAGGAGGTATAACCTTGTACAAATGCTGAGCATACAGTTTCACACAGTAGGCACAATGTGTACAGGGCCTAAGCTATCTATTAAGGTAGCATATATCACTGTCCCATTGACTAACACACTAAATCGTCAAAGTTATGTAGTCTCTTTAAAGTCCTTGTAGAAGTTCTCACTAGTTAGCTAAACCCAATCCATCACTGGATAGCTGACAAGTTGGCCTTTCATGGCTCCATCAATTTTCCCTATTATGAGATTTTTTGCTATGAGAGCCTGTATATTTTTTGTCACCTGTAAACAAACCTCTTTACTCTGTAAACAAGTTTTGTACCTGCTCCTGGGAGGCCTAAACTTAAAGTGGTCTAAAATTGCCTCAATTGACCCAATTTTGGCACCACCATCAACTTCCAAATTTGTGTACTCTGACTTCAAAGCCACAATTTTAAAAAGAAAAAATAATTTTTTTTTTATAACATATATATCAGAAAAGATGTTCTCCAGATGCTCTTCCACACTTTTCCTGAGGGAGAACACTCTGGGCCTGGGGGAGGTTAGGGGAGGTGGGTTGGCAGATTGATATAGACTCTAGGAATATGGTGCATGCCAACATATACGGGAAGAAGTGGTCACAATGGGTGGCCTGTCATGTCATCATGGCGATATGTTCTTCGAAAGGTTTACATTGTTGATTTATGCTTGAGATATGATGCTGTACATTTGGAATGTAAATTTGCTCAGCTCTGTCAATCTTTTTCTCATGTACTCTAAATTTCATCAAAATGTAGTTTTTATGTAGAAATTTATGATTTTCCCCTGTGGATAAATGATTTACATTAAATTATTACAACAAAAATATGAAATAAAGATGGCCACATGGGCTGATATCAATTGCTCTGTTGTTGCTAGATGCATTCACAAAATCTTACCATACTGTACAGTATCTTAGATAGACTGCTATGAGGATGCAGTTTTGATGATCTAAGTCTGTAAATAGAACTAGATGCTGAAAATTTCCAAGAAAATTTAGTTAATTATTTAAAAGCAATCAACTTCAAAAATTTGGAAAATTCTCTGACATTAAAGACTCGCTCTTAAGCCTAATTCACTCTATGATGAAATTAATGGCAGGATGTGTGAGTGGAATCGTAATAGTGTGATTGATTGCATCATATCACCCTTAATATAGTAATCAGAGTCATGGAGGTAATAAAATTGTCAAATTGTTAGACTAGCTTTGAGTAGCTCTCTCTATAAGTGTATACATGAACAGGTACATAGAGATAACATACTGTGTACTTGACAGTGTATTATCTAACAGTACTGTAGTATAGTAGTAGTAAGTTGAGTCTCGTCTATCCGACATGCTCAGTGATTAACCTCCGCCACGTATCACGATCTTGCGCAAGGTTTATTGCTTCCTCGAAAATTGTTAATGTTAACGTCCTTAAATTGCGACTTTATTTTTCCAAGCAAGGTAAGTCACGGGCCTTCCTACTGGTTTAGCAGTATGTCTCAATGCCTTCTCTTAAAGCAACCTTTGCTGGAGCGTCCTCCTGGAGTCTTGCTACATGACCGAAAAAATCTCAATCTTCTATGTGCGACTATGGATGACCAAGGGGTTTGGTTGGTTTCATTGTAGAGCTCATCGTTTGATAACCAAACGGTTACTGTACATGTTTAGTAACAGTACTACTAGTACTGTAGTATATAAACAGTAATATTACCATGATACCAGCATGCATTGTTCTTACAGTTAACTGCTTACAAGTGATTCTGTCTTCCTTTGTATAGTGCTACTGTACTTATATATAGGAAGTAGTCTTAGCCAATCACTTTTTTTTTTTTTTTTTTTTAATATTTTTTTTTATCATACTTGCACTTTCTATTCCCAGAAATGATCAAATTATTGCATGTACATACATGTGTGTATTCTGCCTTTGGCCGAGCACCGTACACACAGGTAGTCAATATTTTGAAGTACTAATGTCTTTCGTGTTTTGTGTGGCACTTCGCCCTAGTTCCAGGGACCGGTTATTTACACAGATTAATTAAAGTAAAAGTCAAGACATTCAAGCTGCAGTTTGTACAACAATTTCCAAGGGTTTGGCTCTTTGTTGACTTTTGCAATAAACTAAAGATGATATCACATCTGAGCACACATTGGCTGCAAATATGTACAGCACTGTATCTACAACTGTCAGGCAGAGTGCAGTGTGTTTAGTTTTAATATAAAACAGTAACGTTTTAAGTTCAACTTCGCCTTGGGTTTAAAAGTTCGGCAGAACTTTTCCCTTTTTTTGTTGTAAATGTTTATCTTCATATTGCTTGTACCTTTGTTTTTCATAGAAACTGAAAAAGAAAAAAAAAAATCAAATCGAGTAAGTTGTTAATGAAAAAATTTCATATAGGTTTGTTTCAGACTTTAAGATTGTTATCTTTTTTTTGTGTGGAAAATAAATGATTGGAAAAATTGATGGGTATGTACACACTGTAAGATATTAAAAACATTTGGTTAAATGTGAATCAGTAAGTTTCATCATGGCACGAATGATGAGTCATTTTAATGGTAATGTTGTCCGGGTCGCAAACGTCGGTCCAAGAATCTGCATGAATTCCAATCCCAAAAGCCTGTGTAATTACTGAAGGTGCTAATTAGCAGCAATTAAGCTGCTAACAATATCCTTACACTACTTGATGTGTTTTGTACAGGTATTGAGGAATATGCATACTGTAAGTTGCAATGTTGAACAAGTGGCTAAACTTGTGGAAATTCTAGGCCTGATTACATTTACATAGTACAGTAAAATAAGGCTTATGTATTTATAGCAAATCTCATCACAATAATTTTCAATCTAAAACATTGACTTAATATATATCGCACCAGGAGTTATGTGTGATATATGATTTACAAACATGTCTCACATCCCCCTGAGCCTTACTACCTTTCCAAAATCCTTCCTTTCCGGTTTTCCATCAATGAAGATCTCATTTTAACCAGCCTGGCTATCCATTCACAACTTCAGATTATCTTTGAATACATGGTAAGGGAACAAGAGAGAGAGTTGTAGATCTCCTAACTTAACAGCACTGGGTAGTAGTAGCATTCTAGAATTGACATTCCAATTGGCTAATCTCTATACTATGCAGTGCTATCTGATATTGCCACCAATCCCTTGTTTTGCCCCTCCAGTGGAACTAATATCAATCTCCCCATTGAAGGGTTGGTATTCAGTCACAGAAGCAGCTCCAGTGTAGGATTCTATGTCTTCTGGTATGTGCTATTTGCCCTTGACCTCAATTCCAGGCATCTCCATTTAGACCCAAAGATTTTCTGGTATGGTGTTCCACTGGGATCGATGTCTTGCTGTGGTTTGACGTTGTTGTTGTTGTTCGTAGCTCTCCGGATCTCTCTCTGGTCTGTTTTCTTCGAGTGGTTAGAAATAAGGGGTACGAGAAAGTGTTTACAAATGGTTTGGCGATGAGATTTCTTTGAACACCCTTACTGTACTTGTGCTTGTGGCAAATGTTTTTTACAGTTTACTATAAATAATTTTTTATAATAGTTTTTTTTTATTGTTTTTGTTTATCAAAAGTTACAGTATCAAGAGCCTACAGTATGTATGACTATTCTTTGACCATTATTAAATGTTCATTTATTAAACATTTTTAATTTTTCCAAAGATATCAATTTTTAAGAACAAATAGACTGATTGGTCCTTGAGATTTCAATAAATATTTCAATTTTTTTTTATTGTTGTATCAAAAGTTACAGTATCAAGAGCCTACAGTATGTATGACTATTCTTTGATGAATTATTAAATGTTCATTATTAAACATTTTTTAATATTTCCGATCAATGTTTAAGAAGAAATAGACTGATTGGTCCTTGCTATGTGTACACTGTACAGTTTCTGCTGCACACCTCCAATATTACGTACAGTAGGGGGTCTCCATGCTAATAGGTATTGTGTGTGAAAGGTATCATTTCCGTTAAATTATTGTAATCAAAATTAAACAAAACTGTTAGCAAACTGCTTATCCACTAAAGAGCCTACTTGTGTAAGAGAATGTGTAAAAGTAAGAGGGCCTGACGTTTCGATCCTAGAAGGATCTCCTTCATTCAGCCTCAGAAGAAGATCCTGCTAGGATCGAAACGTCAGGCCCTCTTTTACGTTTACACATTATTGTAATCAAATCACTGATCTAATAAACACTTGTTATTAAGTCAATATATATTTAATTGGCTTCTGCACTGATACTCTGGTAGTTTCTGTTGTTCTCTTCTTGCTATGCTGATGTACTAGTGCACCATCGAAAATCAAAGCCTTAAGCCAGAGTACGTATTGTTTTTGAGATGGGAATTTTTAGGGAAGCCAGAAGTTCAGAGGAGCATAATTGAGGATGTAGGCCTACAGCAGGGTTGTCCAACCTATGGCCCGCGGGCCACAGTCCGGCCCGCCGCAGGGTTGCGTCCGGCCTGCCAGAGATGCTCTATGGTGCGAAATTTTAGTGAGCAGATTTATTGATAACAATTTGAAGCTATATAATCAATCATTCGAACCTTCTGGGTCCAAAAAACTGCATACAGGTCAGTTTGTGTGACACTCTCTCACCGGGGGGGGGGGGGTGGCTGAACTTTATTCATCTGTTTTATCAGGAAGGAAAATAAATCAGTGCGCTCCGCGTGCAGTGCTCACATTTTGTTGCCTTGGGCTTCGGGCAAAAAATCGAAAAATCGAGCGTAGGGTTCATGCGGCCCCCTCCTTCATCATAATCATTCCATGTGGCCCTCCTCTGCAAAAGGTTGGACAACCCTGGCCTACAGTATACATGTACTGTTCATGTATGTATGTTTGCAACGGGCTGAATAGGAACTCATCACAGGTGTGGAGGATGTTTGGTAGGCTATAACATAATTTGAAGTTGTTTGTATGTGTGTATATAATTGTCAGTAAGTGGACCTTGAAAAGAATGAAAATACTTGGCATACTCAGAATGACATCAACTTTGTGAGTCCTGCAAAGCTCTGTCGTATAGTTGCCATCCTATTTATAAATTACAATTTAAGTTTTGTGCGAAGGTACAGTAACACATGTATAGTATACATCAGGGTATCCGCAGCTGCCCCCTAAGGGCTCCCGTGGAGTACAGCACTTTGAAATTGTGCTACTCACACGTCGTCGACCTCGGTCCACCACCATCTGCAGTCATCGTAACTGGGGAAAATGAAACATTTATCCTCACCGTCCGGGTTGTTTTGTGAATTTGTGTAGTGTTGGAGGTAACATTCTTGAGATACCAGCCTGCATTCATGTTGGCATGGGAGGAATGATGGTAAAGTAAGAGGTTGCTAGAGTGATCTATCACTGCTGTAGGATGAAATGATGGTTCAAGGTCAGTGAGTGTCCAGCTTAGAGTAGACTGTTTGTTATTGATGATAATAAGGACAGTCAAAAGGAATATATACTGTATGCTGTTCTGTGGCACAGTTACATTTTTAAGTACTTTATATTCAATAAGTGTGGGGACAATTAAATACTGTGAGTAAACTACAAATTCTTTAGAAGATGTGTCCTGTGTGAAAAGGGAAAAAATATAATTCTACAGCAATAAAAAAAACCCAGAAGTAAAACAGGTCTTCAAGATGCTCTGCACTACCTTTGTGCTATGAAAGAAATCTTAGGAAGGAATTAAACATGGCTGCTATATATACTGTTCATGTATAGTTTAGAGACAGAATTGAAATGGATGTAACTCATAAAAAAATCTTTCAATAGACTTGTTCCTTCAAAATGGAAAGAATTAACTACTTGTAAGTATGAATTACTAATAATAATCATAATAATAATCAGCAGTTATTTTTTACGACGCTTAACGACCACAAATGTGGGAGACACCTGCAAGGGCTTATGGATTACGACTTACATGTCGGGTGGCTTCCAATTTAACATTCAACTCAAATTTGGAATCTTTTTAATTTTAGAAAGTCATTTCAGATGGGAAACCGCTTGGATGAATAACCCACCTTACTATGACCCGGCCGGGTTTGGAACCCGGTACCTCCCGATTGCTAAGCCTCATTGCTTCAAATGCCACGGTCTTGATCCACTTGGCCACAGCACCGAGAAGTTAAAGAAGAAATACTCAACAGGACAGCTTATCTATACTGTGTAGCTTTAATAGTGAAATGTGTTGATATTACAAGTCTTATTATACACATACATGATAGATCTAATACACACTAAACCAATACTTCATCACAATGCCCGTGTCCTCACTTCAGGAGTGATACATTGCTAACAATACTATGCACTTATGTGTACAGTACATTACAAGGAGGTAATGTTTGCCCCCAAATGTTGTTTCTTTTGCAATGAACATGTTGTGTAAACTCAAGCCACCAATAGACCTTGTTCTTTCCATCCTTGTTGACAGCACTTGAGCTTTACAATCATTTGACTTTTTTTTTGCAAAATTAAACCCTTCAAACTGCTTGCCCTAGGATATATGTCTTAAGTACTTAACACTTGATCGTTATGCAGTATATAACATGTGTACAACAGTACAACATGTGTACAACAATATATATACTGTAACAGCTGTTTAACATGTAAGTACTTAACACTTAAGTCCTAGGATATGTCTTAATTAAGTACTAATACTTGATCGTTATGCAGTATATAACATGTGTACAACAGTACAACATGTGTACAACAGTATATACTGTAACAGCTGTATAACATGTAAGTAAGTACTTAACACTTAAGTCCTAGGATATGTCTTAAGTACTTAACACTTGATCATTATGCAGTATATAACATGTGTACAACAGTGCAACATGTGTACAACAGTATCTAACAGCTGTATAACATGTGTACCTATGGGCCAACCGTATGTACAGTAGGTATACATGCTACACGACTGTTCAATGCCATACCCCTGTATCTATCCAATTTACTTTGCTCCTCTCTTACCTGTCTCCCACTCCACTATTGCACTTTCCTATCTACCTATCTACATATTTGGAATATTTTAGCACTGCGCCCTCGCTCCCTAGGCACCGCCCACTAACTCCTCCTTCCGAATCTACCAGCCAGGAAGAAACACTACATTTTTGTGAACGAAATCTTTTCAATTTTTCGAACGCCTTTTGGACAAGTTTTGGGACTTTTTCACAGATCTGCGGATCCTAGAAGACATTTCCAACACTTCCTTAGAAGCACTGCTGTGTGCTTCCCTCACATGTCTCAGCGCTACTACTGCACCATCCACTTTCTCTAACTTATGAAATTGTGCGCAGGTCCTCTCTTACCTGTCTCACCTGTACTACTGCACCATAATCCACAGTTTCCCACCTCAAGTGTGAAATGTGTCTTTCAGCTACTGTAGAGCTAGGAAATGGATGTCACCAGCTGGTATGAAAGTGACAAGACTCTATAAGAGTCTTTAAGACTATTGATACAAATGAAAGACTGTTGTCTTCACAACATTGTTTAATTTCCAAAGAAAAAAGAGTAAGTGTTACAAGTGAAGTGGGTGGATCAGTGGGACAGTCGGCTAAAACTTCTAAAACATCTTTTGAGGCCAGAAGAATTGTAACTTGCATGTCCCGGGGAGACAGTTATTAAAAATAGTGAACACTTAAAATTCATACAGTAAATGCGGCGGTCTGACAAGTTTGGGATTTATCAGCCGTAGCAGAAATTCATAGCCGCAGCACAGACACACACTGCATATATTTGCTTCTCTGGTAATTTGAGAGAGAGAGAGAGAGAGAGCCTCAGATAGAATTTAGTGATTTGTGGACAGATATTTTTACTTGCAATTCATGACCAGAACCACACTGACAGCTGAAGCCATGCCTCTTGTCAAACTGTCAGTCATGTTACGAATAAATAAATCGTTTATTCTTTTCCAGTTCCAAACACCAACATTCACAGCTCAATGATTGTTGAAGAGTCAGATGATATTCTAGCTGAGCTGCTGTGCAGTGTCTTCACAGTGTGAAATATTAATGCATAAAGGCAGCTAGGATTTGCTGCGGCCCCTCTCTTACATGTCTCAGCACTACAACTGCACCTTTTCATCTACCTGTAGATAGCCTATTAGAGACCAAGACAATCCATAGCAGTACTGTAGGATAAACAGGCTGTGTACCAACTAGCCTTCAACAACTTACAAACATTTAGATTTCATACACACTTACCTGTCTCCTCTTAACAAATGCACTTTACTATCATCCTACTGTAACTATATCAACAAAGATCTCTAAATTTAGGACTGCATCACCCAAATTACTCCAACATGAACGTCCTTTCCTAGCTAACCTGTCTTCTCACAACCTCATTTTACCTCCTTCTTTCATATATTTCAAGCGCTTGAAAGTTCCGTTCACACTCTTTCTCACAATATATTGTTTTATAAATGTTGTGGTTTGTTTTAAGATATATCTAGATGCCAGGTTTAATATTTTTAGTTAAACTGTATTTCTTAATTCCCTTCTTATTGCTTACCTTATTTTTTCTTCATATATCTTCCGTGCTAATTAGTTATCAATCTTGTTTTCATTATACATACGATACTTGTACAGACCTGTATCAATTTTGATCGAAACTTCTTTTATTTACAAACAACAGACCCTTCCAAAGAAAAAAAAAGAAAAAAGTTACGAAGATAGTCATAACTGAAAAGATAACATGTGACTCTGTAAGCTGGGCACTTTAAGACCAATTGCTCAAGTCTTAGGTACAACTGTGTGTACACTACAACATTGTATACATACAGTACAGATATAACTAAACAGTGAAAATAATACATGTATACATGTACAGTACAAGTACGAGTCATACATAATTAATACAGTCAAACATGTGTATTACAGACTTAACCATTACTTACAAGAACGTGATCATAGAAAGTTGAATCTTGGGACATGAAAAGAGTTGAAAAGTCTTTAAATAATATAGCAGTTTGTAAAAGATATATGTAAAAGAAGAAGAATAAGAAAAAACAGAGCCAAATATAAGAAGGGGCAAAAAAAAGAAAGAAAAAAAAGTAAGCCTGAGCAAATAACAATTCATGCAAAGCATAAATTCAAGCCATGTACCCGGAGATAACAGACTATTAAGTATTAACTATTGCGGTTAGCAGAAAAATTGTCCCTTGAGTTGTTATTCCAAAGGACATTTTATCTGTTGTGTATAGTAATGAGAATGACAAACTATGCTGAGGGTAAGACAACAAATTAAATACCTCACGAAGAACAGAACGGGTAGCTACAGTTCCCACATCAAAATCAGTATATATACTGTATACATCGCCCAGTGTATAGTTCCTGCTGTGTTATGTTGTTTACATTTTGCATGGTTTGAAATATAAATAAATGGATCCCTGGAATGCTACGTATCCTGTTAGGGGATGTCCTGACACATATGAAGGGATGTCAGAAGCTACTTTTAATACTACAGCTTGAACTTAAAGACATTGAAGACTTGCCCCAAACCGCGTGCCGCACTCTGAAAAAGTTAACTTTCCGTTGCTTGCAAGTCAAGTTTTGTCGGAACAAAGTGCAGACAGTAATGAAACGTGATACCTTGTTACCTTTTATTAGACCTGAGATGTCCATCGCTGCTATGTACACTGTGTTGTGGGTATTGACCGTAGCTGTATTGACTGTACACTAGTGTCTAATTACTGACGGTAGCAAGCTGTGTGTGTATTTTCTGGGATCGATGGTGGTGTCTAACACTTCTGTTACACCTCGTTCGAAACTAGGTCAGATTACCGGCATGAGACGTTTCTTTGTGCGCGAGTCTTCACACCCTTTAAGGATGAGCTAGCATGTGGTATTTAACTTAGAGAGCTCTGTAGTTCACAAGAGCACTTCCTTATCACCCTCCCTCGGGGGCCCTCCCCACCCTTAGCCCTCCCGCCTCTGGTACCCACACCGAGCAAATTGAGTTAATTAGGGTGGCCACTGACATATATGACATCTAATGGAGGACTCACGACACATTGTTGACAATCTGAGGAGAAGACGTTTGACAAGATGATCAACACACAGACGGACGGACGGATGGACGGAAGGGCTGCTTGTTATATGAACCATGTTTAATGCAAAGCTAATTGTGGGATTAAGCCTGCAGGTATGCATACAGTATTTCACAATGTTAAGTTATAATGTATCATTCATTGGGCAGAATAAATATGTACAAAACTTTAAATGCAGGTTACATGAAGCGTACAACATATATCATTATTAAACTTTACATGGTAATGAAATTGTACTTATTTGCACAATGGTACATATGCATGAATATACAGTATATGTAGGCCTATGTTCAACTTCAAAATATATAATATATAAGCCAGTACCAGTAGGATTTTTTTACAAAGGGGAGCGCTGTGGGAGTTACTGGATGTGGATTATTTACTTTTGCTTAAAGTTCTATTAAACCCTTTTTATTAGAAATGCTAGACGAACTGGTGAATGGTAATGCACCTGGGAATGAAACACACCGTGCAAGGCATTTGTCGGACTACCAATCTGGCCTTTATCATGCTGGACGTCTGGCCACCCTATCTTTTGTTACTAGGGCTCATAAACTTAAATATCACCTCTTTGTTATATATATACCTTAACTGCGAGATTCACCTCTTTTGTTTAGGGCTTTAACTAGCTTGGAAAACACCCTGTTAAAGGTGTTCAAGGAAGTTTATCTCTCAGTGTGAAATGCTCTTAAGGCAGCTGTATTTGGAACTTAAAAGTGTAAACGTATTTCTCACTTTACATTTTAAAGCATGCTCTACTATAGTGACTGTATTACAATAGTGATCTTGTGTTTGGGCGACAGTTCACATTTCCAGGACATAAACCTCCCAATTCCTTTTCCTACTGTCCAATTCCGATGTCTAAGTTATGCCGATTTCTGGATAGACGGGAACTTTACCAGCTTGAATCTTGTTGGTTTCTTGCATTTTCAGCTAAACTTTTGGGTTAATATACAGTCTTAAAGGCATTGAAGACTCGCCACAAACCGCGTGCTGCCCTCCGAAAAAGTTAACTTTCCGTTGCTTGCAAGTGATGTTTTGTGCTTGTCGCTACAAAATGTAGACAGTAATGAAACGTGATACCTTGTTATCTTTAGCTGAACCTGAGATGTCCATCGCTATATCGTTTGTACACTGTGTTGTGGGTATTAACCGCGCGGCAGTATGTACTGAATGTACACTAGTTTCTAATTACCGAAGGTAGCAAGCTGTGTGCATATTTTCTGGGATCGATGGTGGTGTCTAACACTTCTGTTGCACCTCATTCGAAACTAGGTCAGATTACCGGCATTAGACGTTTCTTTTTGCGCGAGTCTTCACACCCTTTAAGTTTTCTCAACTTCTCCAAGCATCGCATCAAACATCAAACTACTGTAATGTACAACACTTTTATCACGGTTTTAGCATCAGATACTCACAAATAGCTCGACAAAAATCAGCAATGTTCATGTACTCAAGAAGCCACAGTACAGAGTATATACTCTGCCAAATAAAGTATGTGAGTCCTAATGTTACATGAAGTCATATTTAAATTTGCATTCATTGCAGGGTTTTCCTAGATGGAAGATACAGTCATCAAATCTGAGAATGTGTATATCTGTATGGCGGATAATGACAGGACATTGATTCCTGTAAATTCAAGTAGGGGGGAACCCATTGTACTCCTCAATCAAAATTTATGCATTTTATTGCTCTTGACATATAGAGTTCAGCAAACATGTACACTAGTTCACACTGCGCACTATAATTCACTCCCATATACCTGTGAAGAGGACTTCAAACAGTCTCTTCTGCTAGGCTACGAGCTTTCAATGTCTCTATTTGAGAATCAAGTCCATTCTGTACATGTTGTTCCTTACCTGCATCTATGAGTTTAATCGTCCACCACAAGGCATAGGGCATTGGCACGATCATGAAAACCATCCTAGTGATTTCTTATAGAGCTCTTGTGCAAACACCGCTTTGAGTCGTTTCATGAAAGCCCCTGTGTTTTTATTAACTCCGTACACTTATTATGCAAGCCACCAATGTAAACCTATTGCCATTGAAAAAGATGTGTTTTTGTGTGTTTTTGGCATTTCAGACTGTAATGTGTAATCGCAATATCAGCCGAGGGAATAAAATGTGGGACAATTAAGACTTTTATGTAACATAACAACTGTAGGCTTTTGTCTTCTTTTGTTCTGGTCTATTCTTGTTGTTTCTATTTCTATGTCCTTGTTGCTAAGCAGGGATCAAAGAGTTTAGTATAATTGTTCTCCAAGATGGATGTAACCATATATACATATTAATGAAGCTATTCAACTTTTGGTTTGCCGATGTTGTGCATACATGGTTATATATGTTATGATATTTATTTCAATGCAAAACAAGATTGTAATCAATTGATCAGAATAAGACAGAGCGTTCAATTCCAAGTAAACAACTGTTGGCTGTTTTGAGCAAATGTTCTTTGAAGGTCAGCAGTGTATTGCTTCCAAAATATGCTAGGAAGTCCGATAATGGTCACACCCATGCCAACATTGTAGAATAGTCATGTATCTTACACCGTTGAGATATTGTATATTAATAATCTTTAATGGTTGGGACTAATTTGGAGGATCCAGAGCAGGTTAGGAAAGTACTGTACTTCTGAAAACTTCCAGCAGTTTTTAGCGTTTAATGATCTGCTAAAAATTGTGAGCCAAAATATGTTGTTATTAATGCTAACTCGGTCTAAGATTCCCGGGGGAACCCAAATATCCCGTTCCGAGGACTGGTGGTGGATATACAGATGCGTCTGGGATGGTTGTCTGTCGGTAACGATGATTCTTGAAACTCGCTAATTACTTGCAAAGAAAATGACGCATAGATAAATGAGTAAAGAGCGAGCATTGAGTGTATCTACTTCGTAATCTATTACTAGAATTAGCCAGGGCACAGACAATACATCTGCAGCATGTCTTGAAATCTTGAAGAAATATGGTGAAACAAAAGAGGAAGGACAAAGAAAAGAAGACTCATACATTTTAACAAAGAGATGCTGTCCAAGATTGGCTCGAGACCAACTGAGGGTTAAATTTCCTAATTGGCATTCTTGGCCAGTCAAACAATCAGTTTTCAGTCTCAAAGGTAATAGTCTCAAATTTCCTCGGATCACGCAGCACTTTGTCCGTTTGGCTCAATCAGCTACTGTGAGATGGGAGGAAAACAAGATGATTATTTAGACACTGCTGTATTATGGACTTGTTGCCATGACTACAAGTAACATCAACAGGAGAAGCGAAGTGTCCCCCAATAATATCAGTGTGATCTTTGAGGGTTTGACTTTTTTTGGAGTAAGATGTATGTCCATATAGACATCTTTTAAAGGAAAATGTTGCTAAAATAGCAAAGTTATGAATTTTGAAATTTGAAACTTCAGAGGTTAAGAGAATAATAATAAAACGTGAAATAATATGCCGTTGTATATTTTAATAAAAGAAAATAAAAAAATTGTATTAGTTAGAGGGCCTGAGTGTTGTTTTGATCCTAGTTGGATCTTCTTCAAAGGCAATCTGGAAATCTCAAAACTTCAATCAAAACTATCGTATGAAATGTTCCCCGAAAGGAAATGAGGGCGGTATTGAAGAACTTAGCATGCTCAGACTCCATATGTGTGACCTGATTAATTCGTACAGTTGAAGATTTGTCACTGGGGTTCTACTTTTTGAGCAGGCGAATTTGAACTTTATTTCAGTTCTACATACAAAATGTTTGTGTTCGTTATACCTCTTCTGCCAATCCAGCAGTTACTTTCAGTAATTCCCTACCTAATCAGCTATCCAGTCCTTAGTTGATGGTGATCCCTATATAGCCGTTTCTTTGTTGAGGGCACCAGTCAGAAGCCACATTACCATTCCATACCGTGTAACCAGGGGTCACGCCCCAGTTTCATTTGATCAACCAAGAAAGTCGCTGGGAAGGGACTCCCTTCCGAATTTTCAGAGCATTATAATGCAAAGCAGCTTGGTATTGAAGCCATTTGGGGGTAGAATACTTGTCCTAATTGTGTCTTAACAACAGTTAATAATCTGTATGCGACAATTACCCTCACCCAATCCCCTATCATACCTCAACCTGTGATTAACAGTGGCCTGAACTACTGTTATACATACTGTGCATGTATAATTAAAGAGAAAAAAAGGGAAAATAAAAATTAAAATGATGAGGAGGAGAAATTAATATATATCATTTTATATTTGATCTTTGAGAGTTTTAATTTTATTTCTTTCCATGAATTTTCAAATTGAATCATCGATATCATATTTCATGAGCTAAGGAATCTTGTCAGACTTTGATCAATTATTGGAATTTCATGAATTCACAATAGTGAGAGGTGTTTTACCCGATACTGCAGAGCGCACAGTGTAACACTCTGATGGTTTTTATATAATTCTGGTGTGAACTTGGTACTATAATAAGCATTAAAACTGCATTCAGTTTCTGTTAAATTTTTATTAATTATATGTTAAAGGATTAAAGGTTACAATACCCGCACACATAATACAGTGTGTAATGCAGTTCAGGTCATTCTCTTCCTCGCTTTCCTGTCCCCACACAACCTCAGCACTCTGGCTACCTGTATATATATACCGTGCCTAGAATGGACCGGTAGCCTTTAATAATTAGTAACTATTACTCTACCCAAACCCAGGATGTATGCAGTATGGTATGTCGACTGGTGTGACCAACAATTGTGCTAGGTAGCAAACACAATGTTTAGGATATCGTTTCCAAAGAAGAAATTTATTATATTCTCTAAATACTATTGAGAGAAAATTTTGCAATTTAAAAGTAAACACTAGACGATGATAGATCTATATAGATGTCTGTGAAACAATTTTGTTTGTACATTATCTTTAATAACTAGTATAAAGCCTATAGTACTGTGAATTTTTGTTAGGTTACCTAAAATTAAAGAAGTGGGATGCGTTTGGAATTTTCTAATTAAAATAGACTTTGGAGAGACCAATGTTGTTTCATTTATGCATTAAGAGCTTATACTAATTAATGCAGAAACAATAGCCACATACAGTAGCTTTAATAATATGGAAAGCCATTTAATCCTGATTTATACATACATGTACATTCAAGTCAGCCTCTAATATTATATTAATAATATTATAATATATTAGTATTAATATTAACATTACAACCTTAAAAGCACAAAAGGACTTGATCCAATTTTTAAAATGAAGAATTAAATGACTGTGAACTAAAAAAAAAACACAGGAAAAAGAACAAAGTACAGTATTTCTCAGGCTTTGACACTATATTGCATTAATGACAACCAGCATTGTACATACAGTATGCTATATATGTTTTCACACATTAATTGCCATACAGCGAGGTTGTTTATAACATTGTGACGTTGACACGCCTCCATTATATCAATTAAAACCATTTTAATTATCTCCCATCATCATCATCACTCGCCGTCGTCGTGGGGCGTACGGTATATTCAAATCTCGGGAGAAATTCCAGTCGAATTCAGCGTAGGGATCATTACAGCCGCTTCATGTAATCACAGAGAGTGCTTTGTCCGCCATTGAGTTACATTTAATGACCCTCTCTTCTCGACATCATCGTTCATCCAACATAGTAGATCGACTTGATTGACGACTACGTAGCTCCCTCGCCGTAAATAAGCTCTCCCAAATCACCCCTGAGACGAACCGCAATAACAATCATTTGATGTAAATGTTTAAATGTCGTTCGCCGCGGATTCCTCGGCGTAAAGAGTTCCGCGAGACCGGCCGTGATTGATAGAATAACAACTTTGTTTTCCTTCTTTGTTACGCGTTTTACCAAACGTTGCAATGTCTTGCCTAGAGTTATTAAAATTGTTTCCGTTCTGCAAATTCGAGTGAATTTTTTCTTTTCGTCCGCCTTCGACCGTCTTGTGCGTGAACTCGCCATGCTGCCGGGGGTATATAACTTTGTGGAGAAAGATTTCATGAATATTATTATTATTATGATTATTATGCAAATTATGCATTGGTGTTGGATATAATTCTGTACTACAGTAGCTGCTCGAAAGATATTACTGTTGTTCTTCTTTTCTTCCATGTTGAATTGATTTGAATCAAAAACTTGGATCAAACAGTTGGAATAATTCCACCAAAAAATTTTCTTAATTTAAGAATAATAACAACATCTCATCAAAATCTTTGGTATTGGGTCCGAAATTTGAAATATAGATCAAGTTTGCTTTGAACTCTGTTTCAGACTACTTTTTGAAAGGGGATGTTCACGAAAGATGATTCGAATTAAGGATCTAAATTTCTCGATGAATGTATAAAGGTGGCCTCAGTTCGATCGATTGCAATCTTATAATATAGTTTGAGTAAATACAGAGAAGAAAAATACAAAGAATGCTCAAGAATACATAGAAGAAAAATACAAAGAATGCTCAAGAGACTTCCGAGAAAAGCAAAAACAAACAGCGTAAAAAACAGCGTAGGTTGATCGTTTCCTGTATGTTTACATACTGTACATACAATACATACATACTGAAATTTGCAAATACCGATACTGCAGTTGAAGTACATTGTACCGGTTCGTATACTAAATGAACTCGATGCAAATATGTGTGACTTTTTGGGGTTGCGTAACTATGTCAACCAAAATCTTTTTATGCTTTGGGGACTTGGGGTCCATTTTTCACGGTATTGCTTTGATCCTTGGCTTTAAGCAGGCCGCCCTTGCTTAATAGTTTTACAAGAAAAATAGTTACATACTATAGGTTGTATTGGTGCATAATATATATAGCAATGTACTGATCCATCAATGCAATATGTTTATATATTTCAGTGTAGAAATAATTCTTTAAATTAATTGCATCTTTATATGACATCACATGTACATGTTTGCTTCAATTAGGTCAGGTATGGTTAAAAATGTACAAGAAATCTTCAAATCTTATTCAAATTATGTCAAAAATTCAAAATACCAGATCTGTATGCCGATTTTATCAGGATGCTTTTAAGGGTCATGTTCCTCATAATTTTTTCAGTCATAAATAAATATGTGTGCTTCCTGTGCTTACCTGTCTCCAACTCTACTTCTGATCTGTACTATCTATACCTCAATTACTAATCACAGAAGGTTAATTAGAGGGTGGTGGCCAATTGGCTACGGCGTCGGACTCGTGCTCCAAGGATTGCTGGTTCGATTCCTGCCAAGTTCATTACGTTGTGTCCTTGGGCAAGATGCTTTATCTCATTTGCCTCTCTCCACCCAGGGGTTAAATGGGTACCTGTGAGGTAACTTGTCATTAGGCGCAGTATATAACTACTGCCGACTGGAGGGATTGTCTCTGGGAAAGGTTTTCATTGACATGGGGTAATATAACGTCTGTAAAGCGCTTTGAGACCTATCGCTGGTATAAAGCGCTATATAAAAAGCAAATAATATTATGATTAATTACTTCTAAATGGTAAATTCGGTAGGGGGATTGACTGGGGCGAGTCACAGATGTTGGATTAGGGGGGCCGTGCTTAAATGTTACCAATTAGGTAATTAATTAGTAGGTAATTATCTCACCTTTTGTATACATGTTTTGTCTGTAAGTTTCATCCCTAAGTTATTTTGGGATTACAATTTTTGTATTTAATCTATTCTATTTAAAATGGATTTTGTCCTTTTCCCTGTCCGTAGATATATTTCGAGCTGCTGCAGAGGCTGGTCCTCTGGACATTCTCAAACTGTACAATACTAGAGGCAATATCGTGAACATTTCACCGAAATTAGAAGAAAACTCGTCAGAGACCAGATACCGGTTAGAGGTGGTGGCCACCTACTGTGATGGTAAGCTGTTATATCTCTATTCTGGTACTGCATGCTGTTTAAAACTAAAATTTGTCGATCTGTTGAATGTCTTTGTCTTAAAGAGTGTGTATTAGAGAGAAATCAGTTATGGTAAATCTGTCTGTATTCTGTAATGTCCGTCTGTGTAAGGAAAGTTTCCTATATACATAGCCTGTCTGTCTGTCTGTCTGTCATAAGGTCTTCCATTATTATTATTATTAAAAACATTGACCTATAAAAATTGTGGAAGCACTGCTGATGTGGTCATTGAATTGTCCAGTCAGTAACTAGTTTGATGTTGCATAGCTCCAATATAAAATACAGTGCAGACTTAAAAAGAATAATTCATTCCATTCATATACTTCTACCTCCCCCATCACCCTCTCCTGGACCCAAACATCTCTTCTCCCACACCCCTCCCCCCTTTTCCCTACCCTGCACCCTGCACCCTAAATACAAACACTGTAGCAACAGGTAGACGATATTATTTGAGTCGTGCCGTTTGCCATGCATACGCTTCCCATTTATTAATTCGGAAAAAGCTTTGAACCCGACCTTTCCGGAACGGCTGCCCAGATAAACATTTGCACGGTGGTCGCAACAGGCGAAGAATATTTGTGAAGTCCGCATTTTCACGCTTGCTCTCCTCTCAACCATTTTGTACACCCTTCTTTGGATTTAATTTTCTCACAATTAGAGCAAAAGTGAATTTGAGGGCAACCATTCATGAATTGAAGAAACAGGGTCATGATAGAATACATTTAAGAAATGCCATCCAGCCAAGAAATTGATCTTTCTGGGTATAAAGTGTATCTATCGTTCGTTTATACTATGTGGGCAGAAAGGCTAACAACGTTTCCTTCACACTGGCCTAGAAGATCATTTTTTTCCACGGTCTTCATGTTAGCAAAAAGAAGTAAAGAAAATACAGGAAACCAAAAACACGAAAAAATTTAGACCTGCCTTATTGACACTCTTGCCTAGAGATTTGTTCTGGTTTTCCATTTAGTTAGGTAGCTGGAGGGATAAGTAGTGTTGGTATAAATGCTTTGTTCTCAGACTGGTGTTTGATTAGCTCCTAGGGGTGAGGCATTAACCCATTTACAAGTTTAGTTAAAGGGAATGTGTTGACATTAGTTAATACTAATATTGGGGAATTTATATAAACCTGTTTTTGAAAGGTTTAAATTGCTGTTATAACTGAGATTCGTATTTTCCTGCAAGCATAAATCCTACGTGTAGGATTAGAGGAACGGGTTATGTGCAATGCAACTTTTAAGGATTTTTTGGAATGGTCCCTCATACAACTGGGTGTTAGTCTTTGGCTGTCCATACAATAGATTTGATTGTCCGACAAAATGCAGCAAAAATTTGATACAAAGAACCACCAATATGTAGCACACCACACAATCCTTCCGTCCCAGTTGAAACAGGCATGAGCTTTTCCCGCGAATTTCTAACTATTATCCTAACACACTGTAGCATACACAAATTGAAACCTATACCGCAATTTTTTTCTCTGGATTTTCATAAAGTCCCAACATTAGCTTAGATAGTCTTTGGGACATCCAAGTCCCCACAACTTTTAGGCCCTAGGGGCAAACCCTGCTGGCATCCCTGTATTCTCTTCTAAAACATTATTCTTCAAGTTGGTTCGTACCCTGAAACTGTAACTATTTTTTTTCGAAATTCTGGAAAATTTGTGTAAGATATAGAGCTGGCCATGTACCTGTACAGTGTAGTGTAAAATGCCATGCACGTTATCGTACAGAAATACACCATTTGGTGGTATGGAATTGTCATTTGAGATTGCTTGCACCATGTTGGACATATTATAATGAGGGAACCTGATTCCAATTTGTTCAGAGGTAACAGTGTACCAGGTGGCTGTAAGTTACGTACTATTTCCTAGAAATCCCGTAAATCTCTGATGGTTTCGATCAAAGCTAATATACTTGCTTTTAAATGACAATACTGCCTGTTCTGTACAGTACTATGGAATTTTGAAAGGAAAGATCAAATAATTAACTGTATTAAAGCATAAACTGTGATGTTTTGGGCACACAGGTTTTAGCTTATGAGGATTGCGGCGATGGATGGCATAGCATGGGTTGAGATTTGGTTTTAGTTATAATCTGAGAGCTTCGGGACCTTGCACCGAGATGATCCACCTGGACCCCATTCCTCCCCACCCCAAGGGTCCCAGTGAATCGAACAAGAGTTGTGATTAAACCTACGGGTATACACAAGGACGTTATCCAAAGCCGACAAGTTTGACCGAATAATAGAGGACTGACAATATAGATTCCTCCTCCTATCGTCTGTTTGGTTCTTCCAATTGTACTATAGTGTTGCCCTAGCAACAACATACAGTCATGACTTTGAACTAAGTTCATTTGACTAAAGACTTAAAAAAAGTTCTGGCAAATAAAAAATTTATAGGAGGCAGCACGTAAAGACTGAAATGGATAATTGATCATACCCACGGGAAGTGTTTTAATCTCACAGCTCTACGTCCCTCTCAGATACAAGAGCTGCCTGATCTTGTTTTATGCCTTGTTTGTTTGATTCTTAATACATCATCACTCCCCCCCTCCCCCCCAGGACTATTAAATTGAAGCCCGTAAATAATCAGGGACAGGTCAATCTAAACCGACGACTCCCTGATTAGCAGACCAGTCCCACGTACTCGCTGTTTTCGTTCCCCTAGCGACGACAACAACGATGAAGATGATATTGCGAACAAATTCATTTGCATCCAATGGTGCGTGAGACACCTGCCCTGGTTAAACTTTTACTCACTACAAACTCCCCCTGTGATCATTATGGAAGGCCGTTCCGACGCTTTACCTATTAGCATCAAGAAAATCAAATTATGCAAATCCTGTGGGATTAGAATTGTCATAGTGACTTTTTGGAGTTGATACCGAAGGAAAACAGAAAAGAAAAAAATTAACAAATTATACAGTATACGGTAGGAGGGAGGTACACGGTACTGTTGAGTTTACGTGAAGTAAACAGTATACAATCATACGTCGCTAAACTGTATGTTCATTGGTTGTTGGTTGTGTAAGGAAATGTCTGCAACATTTGTACAGTATTTGCATATATGGCCTTCAGAATTTTTGCCTTGATCTAGCTTGAAGATCTATGTTGAAGAGAGAGAAATGGCACATTTTTTTTCTTCTTTTTGTTTCTACACATGTCAAGTTTCATCTAGTCATGTTGTAAATATTCCCATTATTTGGGAAGTTTTTTTTTTGGTTTAATTTAATGATCAATGTATGTATACTTATTGCACTGAATTATGTACTTACATATGGTTTAATAGATTTTGCAGGGAAATTTTGTGGTTAATCTTTCTTAATTGTGATGTAATTACTGAGAGTGCACATTGGCTGTAAGTCATACATCTCGGCGAAATGACGAGTCTTAGCAATCAGACCAGTTTTCATTGTGTTCTACTATTTGACAACAGATATATTATCCCCTGTAATGATAGAACAACAAAAGGAAGAATTAGTCATAAGAATTATTCGTAATGTGAATTATTCATAATGTGAATGTCTGTCTTTAACAAGAAAAGTTACAATGCCGGTTGAGAAGGGGCTGATCTAATTCTAGCGAAATTTCATGCAGCTCGGGTTTGCCAAATTTGGTAAAGTCTGTCAAATCTACCGAACATCACTCAAGTTAGGATTGCAAATTGATCAGAATCTCCAAGTATCACGATTCCATTCGATCCAATTTGTTATCAAGACACTAAATATCATAATATTGTAATGAATCTGATAGTAAAAAGCTTATAAGACTTTTTCAAAATAATTGACCTTTCACCTTTGGCCAATAATTGAAGGGAAACTTTAATATCATTAGTCAATATAACAAGGTACATTATTGACGGACTGATCTAATGATAGTTTTTCACAACTTGAGCCTTAACAAGATTATCGCAAAGAGTCCTTAAAGTATATAATTGTACTTAATTCGTGCTTAAAAAAATAAGTGCTTAAAATAATTACAATAATTGTACAATATATTTACACAAGTTTGACAGACAGAAAGTAGGGGAACAAACAGTTGGGGACAAACAGCGGTCGATTAGTGAACATAATTCGAAGCAAGTAAGGATGATGGTTGTAGAAATTCAACATTTAGATGATCAAAGGAATTTCAAAGCATTTAAAAATATAACCCGAGGGTTTCAAGAAAAAATTAGGGGGTGATGACAATTGTCTAAAGAAATTTCAAACTTTGAAAGGGGAGATTAAAAGGGTGGAACAGATATCGTCGTTAAGGAAAAGGACTTAGGAGAGGATTTATTGTTGATTTGCAGTTAAAACTGAACGAGATACAACTCAGGAAAGAGTCTAAAAAATTTTTTTTTTTTTTTTTTTTGTGAAACTTATGTTGTAGAACAAAATCATCACAATTGAGGTACTTATTTTCACACATTTTGGCCCCCATCACAATGATTGAGCAAATGAAATAAAAAAAAATTCAGATTTGAATAAACCTCCCAGGGGGTGTCCCCCCCCCCCATGTTTAGAACGGGTTCACTTCAGTCAACATCATTGATATTTTAGTGGAAATATTTGTACAAACCTGTTTTGATCTTCAGATGACAATGTAAAAAAAAGAAAAATTCAATGATATGAGCAATATTGACTAAACATGATATTTTATGTGAAAAGTGAAGCATAATTATAAATGCCTTCTGAAGCTTTGAACTGTATTAACTTGTTGGAATATCTTTGAGTCCAATTTTTAAAGCCAACCAACTAAGAAGAAGAAGAAGGTAAAAGAAATCCAACCCCCCCCCCCCTCCCATCCTCTCCCAAAAGAAAGAAAAAATGGAAAGAAAAAAATATGGAACCAAAAACAGAAAGATACTCTACATTGAGGATTTTAGAATTTTGCATATGAAATAAAAATGATATCCACCGTCACAGACAGACACGAGGCTGCATAATTACATACAGTAACGTAAGAAATATATAAATTTATGCGTATCAGCAGGTAAAATTACAATTTAAGAAAACTGTTTGGAAAGATTTTACCACGCTCCCCTCTTGTTCTTGTCTTCCAGTCTTTATTGTGTGGGAGTTTTTGGAGAGTTTGTTTCAAGGGGGTCATGCAAGTTTAAAAATATGAATTTTCTGTACATTTGAAGGTCTTTTAAGATTCTTGACCAAAGATGATTTTACCTTCTAGTTGTCAGACCATCCATCCATCCATCCGTCCATCTCCTTGAAAAACAACAAGCTGAACATACTGTAGCTTCTTTGATGTTATAGATAGTTCCTGGAGTGTGTGTTTTGACAGGCAGTACTTGATGGATGTAAATGTACAGTTCAAGGGGGGGGGGGGAGGGGCGAGGGCTGATACTGTAAAATGATGAGCCTC
>JAIPMN010004350.1:0-31855 GCA_020650975.1 Apostichopus californicus | reverse complement strand
CAGAAGTTTACACAAAATTAGTGGAAAAGCTGCATTATGAGGTTGGGAAGAGGGGAGGGTGTGGGGGGGGGGTGGTAGTGGTTAATACAACTGTGTAATGTTAGAAAAGTCTTCTTGATGGACAAAGCTGCAATACGAAGCACAATCTGGATTCTTTTCCTCGTTCATGTTTCACTTAATAATCCCGATCCGATGAACAAGTCTGTTTCCTCAGCGTCCGACCATTTTTTAAATACTGAGAGAAGTGCAGGCACTGCAGTGCAGCAATGGTGAGCGAACATAATCAAACAGGATCATCATCTCTGTACAGAAGAAAGTCCAGTCATTTTGTGTTCTTCCCTTCTTCCTTTATGCTGCATTAATCTGTTCGTATTTTTCGGTGTTTTTTTCCTTGACAGGGGGACTTCATGTCGGAGTACGACGCAATCGACAAAGAGTCCCCACTACCGATTGATAGCCAGCTGTTGATAGATATCCGAAGATGCCATCAGTACAACGAAATTCTCTATTCTCCCAAAGCCCACAGCAAATTAAAACGGATCCTGAAATGCTGGCTAATCTCAAACCCGCATCTCGTATATTGGCAAGGTAAAAAAAATAAAGAATGTTGATGTATGGTTGATTTCATTACAGTGGCGTAGGAAGGTACTTTTGAGTGGGGGGGGGCTGAAGACTGATGGCCGGCCTGGGGGAGGGGTCTAAGGGGAGGGGGTGGTTTTTGCATTTCCAGGTGGCCTCAGATGCAATTTGGTGCAATATAGCACACTTCAACACCCACTCCATTTTGTAAATAATTTTGCATTTTCACCTGGACTTAGATGCAATTTGGTGCTGCAAATGTGATTTTTTTCTCATTTGGAAATGAAAAAGGGGTTTTCTGACTTGCGAAGCGGGGGACAGAATGATACTTCCGCCCCCCCCATATTTTTCACTGGGGGGCTGGCGCCCCCCGGTTCCTACGCCCTTGTTTCATTAGATTCGATACCATTGCTACTTGATCATATCACCGAAAGGGTTAGTATGTGATCCCATTACGAAGATAAATAGTGTAGCAGATACACAAAAGAACATAACTGTATATACATAACGAAGACGAGGGCTATACATGAATATTTTTAAAAAATATAAAATGATATCAAAAACCTAATGATTAAGACAATTGTTATTCATAGTAATATACCATGGGTGTACGAGGGAAGGTTTGTGAAGCCTTGACTTTTTTGTATTCAACTTTATGGGTCATTGTTTAATGTTGGTATGTGATAAAACATGATTGCTACTGAAATCCAATATCTGTTGTGCAGTTCATTAGCTTGACGGTTCATGTTCTATTACAAATAATGACGGACAAGCAGAGGAGTTTGACATTTTTATTTGGGGGGGGGGGGGAATTAAGCAATCTTCCATATTAATAAAACGTACAGTATGTTATGTCTTGCTTGATTTTCTTCCTTAATTTTGTTTCCCATCCCTCTTCTTTTTGATTCAAAAATCCAATTCTAGGACAGGATTCTGTCTGTGCTCCATTCTTGTATCTGAATTTCAACAATGAAGGTAAGCTGAAATTGACTGATTAGAGTATTATGCAATAGCAGATTAACACCCGGCTACTGTCGCCCTCATCCAGCAAATGTACCCTCCTCGACCCCCTCCCCCAACTCCCCACCCCACCCCTTCACACCTCCTTAAGGTATCCTTATAAAGTTGTGCAGACATATGTCTAAAAAATGCAAAATTTGTAAGTCATGCTTGGAAGTGTTCACGGAGGGAGACCCTTCAACATTTGGCCACCTATGCCTATTGGATATTCCACCACCTGGTTTGTCAGTATAAGTTGCGGTAGTTGGTACAATTTCCTTTTCTTTAATTCTTGTCGTTTAAATGTGGACAGTTTGATTTCCTTGGTAATAAACCCTGTATCCATCTCACGGAAGAGGGGTGCCATTAAAATTTTGGGCCACCTTGGTAGGTAGGGGGCTACCATATACCTGGATTCACCCCTGGTTAAGTGAATTTTGTTATATTCCTCCTTATCAACTTTAACAAAACAGAAATAAAAGGTGTGAGATACTTTTAATTTCAACTATGAATGATTGACAGTTTGTTTTGGCTTCACGTGTTACACATAGGTCCATAGAATTTGATTTTAACACAATTACTAACAAAGGACAAGTCTCTGTTAACCGGGTTCTAATGGAGGGTCAAGAGGGGAAGACAACTTTAAAGACAAGTTTTATAAAAAAAATGACTTGGGTTTTCAAACAAAATGACAGCTTTCCTCCACAGCAATTTTCAGCTTTTCAATAGAGCTCCAAGGCAGTTTTCAAAACAGTTAAAACCGAGCACCAAGGTGTAAGATTCCAAATAAAACACACCGAGACTGTAAAATACGTCTTGCTACTTCTATTTCCAGCTAAATATTCCCCTCAAATTATTCTCAAGACAGTAAAAATACATCCAAAACAAGAACGGTATTCATAGTATGCATTAATACATGCAATGGGACAGTCGAGTGGGCATGTGTTACTAATCACGGAAAGGTAAATGAGAGTACCGTTGAGAGTTTAAGCAAGTACTAGATTAGGATATCGCACGGACATATTTTTACACAGGGCAATTTTCAAAACAAATAACACGAAAGTGATCCTTGACTAGCACTTTTGATATTCGATCCCTTGTCTGCCGCTTTGTCGGTTATATCGAATGAAACTGGTGCGTGATCTGTGGTTACACGGAATGCAAGGTACAGTAGCTTCCCACTGGCATCCGCAGCAAAGGACATGGCTATATAGGGATTGCCATCAACGAAGGGCTGGATTGCCCAGTTTGGAAAGCGCTGGGCTTGTAAGTCCAGAGGTCATTGGTTGGAATCCCGTCCTAGCCATGAATTTCTTTGCTATTTTCCACTGTCTGAAATTATGACCAATTAATCGCAGCATCTTCAACCTTATTTGATTTTGATTCTTTCTCTGAAAATTAGAGCAATATCAGTGTAAACATCTATCACTTGATATACAATTTCAAGATCATATTTCTAAAACCCCCATCATCACTCTGCAACTGTTTTTAAATTCCTAACAAATAGCTGACGATTGGAACAATGATATACAAGATCATTAAAAGAAGGAAGAGAGAGAAAATCGCAAGAACTAGAAACCTGAAGACAGAATGAAGTAGAATTAAAACGTACCATACGTGTTGATTGTTCTACCCGCATAGTATTTTAAGTTGGTGGAATTTGGTATCATCCATTTCTGTTCACTTTTGATAAATTTTTGTTCTCTTTTCTCCCTCAGTCAGTATTCCAAATAGTTTCTAATGTACACATTTATTAGTTATGAATGTATTAATTATCTGTGTATATTTACATTTAGCCTCTGAAGAAGATCCTGCTAGGATCGAAACGTCAGGCCAACTTTTACACATTCTATTACACAGGCTCTCTAGTGGATAAGCAGTTTGCTAACAGTTTTATTTTATTTTTATATTTACACCTACCAATTTATACATATATAACTAAAAATTACTTCTCGGGTTCGAAAGTTGATCTGTGAGTTTTCTTTTACGGTTTTTGCTCTCTTTCTTGCAGCTTTGGCTTTTGCTTGTTGTTCGGCTTTCATCAGAAAATATCTTCACAAATTTTATGCAAGTGATAATTCCGCTGTTTTGGATGGTAAGTCAAACCAATGACACAAAAAAAATCCCACTATTCTTAAAGAACGTTTGCCCGTAATTAAAAGATGATAGGAATTTCGTTAAAAGTTAACCCCCTCCCCTCTCCCTAAAAACGAATAAAGACTTGTTAGAAAGTCGAACGTTTTCCCTTCCCTGATTATGTCTCATTGGCTATTTTTAAACCTGTTTCAATTTCTGGGAAGAAGTTTATTACAGTCAGATTCTACAGGTACATTTGCAACTTTGAGCAGTTTTAGCAAGTTAATTTTTTTCTTGGGGGTGGAGGTAGGGGGGGGGTGGGAGAGCAGGTAGGGGAATTGGAAGGCAATACCCACTGACGATTAAAATGATTAGATTTTAATTTTTTGTGTTACAGAATATCTAGCAGTTTTCTCCCATCTGATTGCATTCCACGACCCTGAACTCAGCAACCACATGAGGAGTATCTCACTGGAGCCAAAACTCTTTGCGACCAAGTGGTTTCTCACCATGTTTGCACGTAAGTGGAAAGCATCCTTCCAGCTTGTGTTTGTGTACAATCCCAAGCAAGCAAGTTACCTTGTAACGGTATGTGTTAGACGCAGAGCTGAAAGAGAAATTTTAAATGAAGCGTTAATGGTCAAGTTCTCTGTCTTTCAAAAATAAACCGTTGACCATTCCTGATGGCTTTTGACCGGATAGTCGGTTTTAGCATACGTTATGATATGTCGTATCCGGCACATGGAAATAATTTTAGTGCCGAAATGTTGCATAGAAGTTTTGTAGACTGTGACGTACAAAAACTGCCATACATCTTTGTCCTCTTAATTATAATAATTTACCCCACTTTTGGATAGCATTTTGCAGTGCACTACTGGATAAATTAATCCCCGCTGTCGGCATGAACTACACCGCAGCGTGTCTTTGGATAAAAGTACCTTATTATTGGAATGTATGCTGAATGGGGATCGTTTGCAATTAAATTCAATCAGTGTTTAATTACCATGTAAAATGATGTCAATTTTATCTTGTTAAAAGATTTAATGGTTTGCCTTACCTCAATTTTTTTTTTTTTTTCAATCTATCAGTCACAGTAATGACAAAACCTTAACCAGTGGAAATCCACTTTACTGTTAAATTTGGAAGTTATCAACTCTGAAATTTTGTCAAATGTTTCTGTTGCTGATTAATCTCTTTTGCATCCTTCCAGATGTCTTTCCACTGCATAAGATTTTCCACCTGTACGATACACTACTGTTAGGCAACTCCTCCTTCCCACTCTGTGTAGGGGTAGCCATCTTACAACAAATGAGAGACTACCTTCTGATGGAGGATTTCAGTGCTTGCATTCTGATCATCTCAGATATGCCAGGTGGGTGACGGTGATTTCTGTTAATATCTTGTGAATCGATGGCTGTGCTCTCCAATGCCGCAGAGCTGTTGCCCACGACTCTAGTAGCATTGGTGGTGTACCAGTTAGTACCAGTTTAGTAGTGGTGTACCATCAGTCGATCCTTAGTAGTATGTACAAGTTATTTGGTAATTGTCGAAGACTACATCATTTGAAACCTATATGTATCTGAAGAAGCAGGCTTAGACTAACAGAATTGCAGACCCGAACTTGTGTTTCCTAACACATTTATCCATCCGTGAAACAGACCAGGTGGGAACTTAAACGCAGTAATAACAACCCATAACAACCTGTTGGAAGCCTACCTCTGCGTGTTACGCACACTGGTGAGCGCTCACATGTGAATCTGTAATCGATAACAGATCTCCATTACGATACTGGAGGGGCCCGGGGTGGCCCATTTTGCAAAAAGATCCTACAAATAACCAAACTTGTTTAATACAACGTTTATCGTTGTCTCATTATAGTTTGATAAATTACTCAGTGAAACAAGTTCGTTTTGGGTCATTTCATCCACTGTTTTTGCAGAAATCGACATTGAACGATGTGTCCAGGATTCCATTCGGATCTTTTGTCACACACCGAAGAGCGCCACCTACAGACAGCATTCCAGACCACCTGCAAAGAAGGAAGATTCGTCTATCTTCTCGATGAAACCAATATCTTACTACACCACGGACGTGAACGAGATGCCCAGATCGGAACTGGTGAGCTGCCTAAATCTACTGTTTTCCAGATATGTGTGGTTTGCTTTTGCAAAAAAGAATTGTAAATGTTTGCTGCAATGCTCTGTGCCTAACACCTAATGCATTGAACACTCTATGCTGGAGTTGATACCATTCATCACTATTAATAAAGCTTCCAACCTCCCCCCCCCCAAAAAAAAATCCACAACAACAACAAGAGACTAAGATAGAGAACAGCTGGACTTCAGCCAGAGGGCTGTCCAAGACCTGGCACCACACTCCCCAGAACCCACCCTGGTGACTGTACTGTCGCTGCTTACAGGTTTAACTTGCAAGCACCCTAGCCACCCGGGCTTCCTAAACTTGGGGGCCTCCTTCCTTCCACATCACCAGAGCAGAAGCCTCCTTCCAGCTTACAAAGTCAAGGGAGCATTTAATTTGAATTTTGGAGTGATGATGAGTGACCAGAAACCAGAGAAGGTCTTTAATTAATCGTTTCATAGTGACTATTTGTGATAATTCCAATTATAATTGTTGGTGAATTTGTTAGTTTCTCTCACAATCACACTCATTTTTTTTTTAGCCAAACATGAAACAATTTGAAAGTGCCTTGTTTATACAAACGTAAGAAGGCATAAACCCTAACAATTTCTTCTCTTTAGTCGAGAGAGCCGCTATCCCTGGAGGAATTACAGGCAGAGCGTTGTCCCAGAATCTCAGCCGAAGACCTCCTCGAGCTCTGCGGCCTGACCGGTATCGAAAACTCTCGCAGTCCAACGCGGAAGAGCAAATCGAGCAAGCCCATCATTCTCATCTTAGACATCAGGAATAGCGAAGAGTATCCTTTAAACGCAAATGAATATTCATTACGATCCCTGGTTTCTGATTGGTCCAATGAAGAGTTACTTTAAGTTTACCAATCTGGATAAATGGTTGAATGTACAAATGTAACGTAAATGTAAAGTCTGATGGCATTTTTTTCAGCTCTTAAAATGAAACAGTATGCTAGATAAAATCAAATAGTAAAGTTGACCCAGGTTTGAGAGTAGATTTCAAGCTAGTCAAAAGTGGTTCATCAACTGGCCATGTTTTTTTTCTTCTTATATCCTTAACATAATTTTCAGCTTCAGCAGGGGGCACATACCATCTAGCATCAACATGCCATTTAATCAAGCATTTGCTCCCGAAGGTGACCTTGTGCCCTGCCACGGAGTCACGCAGCTTAACAGCCATAAAGGCAGAGTAGTGGTCGTCGTCGGCAACCGTGGGAACAATGCACCCAACGTAAGTTGTACCTCACCTTTTTCAATAAATCTGGAATTGCTGTCATCTTTGTGAAAGGTTCGATTTATTGAATTTACTTGAACAACCCAACACTAGACTTAATGCATTTCCTATCGGTTTAGGTTTCCTTACACTCTGCATAACAAATGTTTGTTTCCTGTGACTGCTCATATTTGTCTTGTCCAAGATGATGCAATCATAGGGTAGATTAGATTAGATTAGATTAGATCAACTTTATTAAGCCACGAGGATAATTGCATGCTCGTATAAAACAGGATATGAGATACTAACATTAAGATATGAAAACCTAAAACGTACTTATCAAACAATTATAAGAATATGAAAACATAAGACATTTTAAAACATGCAGTAACACAATATACAAAGCTCAGGACATTGGCAAGAGAGTACAGTCGGAACAGAAGAAACAGCCAGACGAGATCTAACAATAAGCTTAAGCATGTGATATCAATGCAAAAGTTAATGTCATAGTTTTAATTGCATTCATCAACCAATGCTAAAAATATGTATTTTGCTATTGGACAAGAAAAAGATGGCACAGTTTCCTAAGTAATGTTAAATGTATTAACATACATGGCTTCGTTGGACCCTTACATTTTGAAACTGGAACAAACACATGCACAACAAAATTGTTCTTTTTTATGAACGTTTACCAAAAGTCACTGCACCTCTATTTGAGATGCTAAAAGAAAAAATGTTGTAGGAAGTAAACCGGTGACTTTCACCGGCAATAGAACAAACCTGTTACTGAGTTTTTGAGATGATGGTCTAGGCTAAATATTTGTCATTATCGTGAAGAATCTCATTTACATATTCTAACAAACATTTTTCATAATTTTGCACCAGCATGTGTTTGAGTATTTCCTTTCTTTTGTAAAGATTTTGCATATTTATTTTAAGAGGTTTTTTGTTTATTGGATTGGTGTGATTCCTACTCTTCTAAAGGACTAGACAGGCTAAGTTGCCACCGGCTAAACAAACAATATATATATATGTCAGGCTCATGTGTGTGTGTGTATGTTCCAGCTCGTAATTAACAAATACTTTCAGACATTCTCTGTGTTTTTGCACATGACAGTTTGCAGCACAGTTGGTGATGCTCGGCTACCCAAAGGTCAGTGTGATGCATGGTGGCATCGAATGTTTGAAAGCAACCGGAATATTGACCGTCTCATCCCCAGATTTATGAAGAATGACTCAACCGAGGAAAAGTAGAATCTGCATATCTGTATATAGGACGATATATATGTGTTGTTTCTACTTGTTTGTTGTATCAAGGGAATGTATTATTGAATGAAATGTCTTTGGGGATGTTGCATCCAGCATGATGTATGGATGCCATGAAGCAAAGTCATGGCTGGCCAGGTAATCAATGTAATTCATGTCAAATTGATTGGGAGAGACATAAACAAAAAAAGTGTTTCATTCATTTTCAGTACAGAGTGTGAACTTGTTTATATGAATATTTGTTGCAATTGGTATGGCACTTTGGTTTAATATATTTCAAGTGAAAGAGAGAATAAAAAAAAACAGGTTTGCCTGTAGAAGTTAAAATGTGAACTTCGCTATTGTAACGGGTTGACATTTGGGACCCCACCAAAATTTCATATTAAATGTACATTTGGCGGTCCATAGCGTGGAACACCCATGCAGAGACTGTTGCAAAATTGCCATGATGAACTGTTACACCAAGTTTTCTTTTGCTCTCTTTTCTCCAGGTAAGATTGTCTTTAAATCCTACCATTTGGCTAAATCAAGTACTACTAAGCCCATCATAAATGTTTAGAGGTCTTAATTATATTGGTTTTATGTGTGGATGACCTGTTGTTAAGTAGCAAATAAGTAAGGAATAAACTGTATTATTTGTGAAAGTTATAATTATGTATCATAGTGCATGCATAATCTGATGCCCATTAGGTTATTAGTATACTGTGTGTGTGCATGCTAACGTAGCGTGATAACTACCGTAGAGTACATGGGAATCGCAGTGTTAACAAAGCTGACGGGTTATTTTCGGTCGGGAATTGTAAGCTATTTTTCTAGGAAAATGGATATAGGATGAATGATTACAGTTGTTATTTTTAATTACATACAGTTGATATTGATTAATTATGTTATTTTAGAGTTTTGGTATGACGCAGGAGTGACCATTTTGAAGGTGTTTGTGTGCAGCATTTGTTCATATGTGATGTAGCTTTATGATCATGGCGGCCATAGCCTTGTGGTCACTGTGAAGTGAATTCACGATTGATGTCGCCATTGGGGGAATCCCCTGCATAGCGCCGTCTGCTATGATGGTATTACTAGTGCATATAGTTCAATTGACTGTTAAGACCTCAGTGAGTTAATGCATATTTCCTTGATAGTAGGGAAAAGTATATAAGTAATAAATAGTTCTGCTGAACTGTAAAACTAGGTGGAATCACCTAAAAGTCCTGGATTTAGATCTCGAGTCAGTCAGATGCCAAAGAATTCAGATATCTAAGGAGGGCGAGTTAATATTTTCATATGTTCCTGTTATTGAGCTGACATGTTGAAATAAACTGGTTGCAAAATTGCCATTATGCACTTCTACACAATGTTTTTCTTGTTCTCTCTTCTCCAGCTCCTCAATGGTAATAGTTCAGTGGTCCGCCCCTGGTGTAACACTCAGACTCAGACTTAATTTACAAAATTATTTTTAATTTTCATAAGCTTATTAATGTACATAATTGTTTATCATGGTCGATGGTTAAGAATTTGGTTAATTTATATAATTATAAATTATATATAAAAATCTTAGGATGACCACAACAGCAAATAAAATCCGTAACTCCGTAACGTTTCAGCTCTGCCATTTTATTTCTCAATCAACCCTCCAATTGTGTGAAAAATTAGAAATGGGTCAAATCACAAGGTTAAAAAATAAATTGAAACGGTTGTCACTGAATTAGAACCGTGGTACAGACACATGGTACATAGATTTACAGTAAAGAATACAAGGTTGTATTATTTAACAAACCCCCAAAAAAAATTAAAAATAGGAAAAAGGTCCTGATAAGGGCTGACCTTCCTGTGTATGAGTACTTTACAATGCCCCTTTCCTTTAAACTGAATAACATCACACTGAATATGTTGCAACAAGAAGTCACAAAACTATTTGCCTTAAGTTTTTACCTTCTGTCCAAAATAAAAAATTAAATGGATTATACTGAGTCTTTCATTCCCTCATAGGTGTTTAGGTGTGAACGTACACCGATCCTTACTGCTGGTGACCTCAGAGAACTTATTTGGATCCTTCATAAGAAGTAAACCCATTTCCACCTAACATGGAAATCACAACACCCTACTTTAATGTACTTTGGACTGTCACATTCTTTTCTTCAAACGCTAGATCAAGGTCCAGGAGAGTGAAAGCACAAACAACTAGCATAATGTCATTTTTCTTGAATTTTACAGTCTTCTCAATAAATCAGCCTTGTGTTGCATTTGATGTAACATGGGTAAAACCGTCACAAAAATTTAATGCATGAAAGGTGTGCAAGATTTGGTCATATCAAGCATTTGTGCCTCAGAAAAAGCATAAATATGTTGAGTTTATTGCATTCATTGGTCAACTGACATCTATCCACACTAGATCATGTCTTCAGCATTAGTAGCGCATAGCAACCATTGCTGGGTAATCTCAAGCATTCTTAGGTCAAATCAGGCATTGGCAGGCCATCTGAACATTTCACACCAAACATAGCTAGATCCTACCCAGCACAGCTGAAACGCTGTTAGGTCATATCTAGTATAAATTGAAGAGGTCATACCACGCATCCATGAAACATTAAATTAGGCTTGAACAGGGTCATACCATGTACTGTGATAGGTTCACTTCATGCACTAGGCATTATCGGTACAGAGCATGAATAGATTGAGTCAAGTTTTGATAGGTCCAAAAAGCCATGAATGGGCCCAAAATTTCATAGTTTGTGTTGACTGTATATTATGATTGACCTAGGTAGGTCAAATCAACCATGAGTCGGTCTCAATTGTGTCATTGCAAACAAAGTTGACGGAGCAGTTCTAGCCATCGATTTCACAGTGGTACTATTATATGAGAATGCACTGTGATCATATGTGATTGGACTCTTCTATATAAACTAATCCAGAAAATAAGTGTTAAAAGTTTCAACAATCATTAACATTCATACAAAATATTTTGAATATTTTTCCAAGAATAAATGTCTAGCGATATTTCCTTCTTTTTTTCCCAGAAAAGTCTGTATTTTCAAGTTTATTACAATAATGAATCAAAAAGTTGAATAAAAAGTTACATTCTTCATCTCATTTTTGCTTTCAAATGTCATTGCTTTAAAATGTGCTATTCTATTCAATTAATTGTAGCCAAATTTTCCATAAAGTGAATTTTTTGCATGCGGTGCTGTTAATAAGAGAACAAATCAAAATGAGTCTCCCTTATTTGAGAAATCCCAGAACAACCCACTCTGAGAATTGTTTGGGAGAAAAAGTGCAAAATACGACTATTGAAGAATTGAACGCCTGATCGAAGATCACACTCTCTCTATTAAACCTTAGAAAAAAAAATGAATAGCAAAAAATTACCACCAATCGGCACCAGGAACCAATATCAAATTTATGCAGTAAAAAAAAACCAGGAACCTGATAGGAAAATATTTTTAAAAAAAAAATGCTTGATGAATCGATCATGACAAAAAAATGATAATGCACAAAGTTGTGGGGTGGGGGGAGGGTGGGAGGGAGGGGGAATACTTATAATGACAGGACATTAAAATTGTAGAAGACAAAAAAAATAGAAAAAACCCTAAATTCGGTGATGATATTTCAAGCCTTGCATACCCGCTGAAACCATATATCTAATATTTACAGTTCTTATTATCATGGGCTTTGAAATGGGTGTATCTGTGTGTGTGTGTGCATTCCTCGGTGCCATCATGCTTTCTGCCAAACGCATACCAGGTTCTTATTTGTGACCGACACGATGTACTTGCAGTCCGAGCTGATGGAGACGTCGTTGACGATGATTCTGTCTTCCAGGTCGTCTATCTCTTTGCCTTCCTCCTTCTCGCCTTCCTCTTCGTCTCGACTCTCCGGCCACGGGAGGAGCTGAAAATGGAGATGAAATGGTTGGTTTATAACGCAAGTGGGGCAACATGGTTTCAAAGCAATATTAATGCGACTCACCAAACCCCTTCCCCCCCCCCCCTCCCCATAATATCAGAGCGATGATGGTGGTGATACCGAGCCGTGAATCAACTGTCAAAATGAAGTCACTGAATGACAGACTGTAAGTAAACCAGAGCAATTGGTACATGCGCCATTTTGTGATATGATATTTCAACAAGGCCGATGGACAATGCTATGTAGGAACTTTCCAATCCTTCAGTTCTGATGCAAGGGTTATATTTTCCACTTTTCTCATGGAAAGTTAACACATCCTAAAGTGTTGCAGAGGATTTGGATTCAAAATGTCACCCTGGCTTGCCACAACATCCATTTTCGTGCACATCCCAAGCTTACCAGGTAGACCAGCGCCACTTCATTCGGAGAAGAAACAGAGTATGACTGCAAACATTTCTCTTTTTTTGTTTGATATGGTAGGCATAATACTGAGTCGGGGTTAAAAGTAGTCATCCATTTTGAGTCCACACATGTAACAAAATCATTGCCTGTAAAGATAAGGGCATCATAAAGAAGACCGTAGCTACCTGATTTGGCTTGAAGGGTCCCTTTATTTTGGCAGACTCTGCCAACTCGGCCTGTTTGAAGACATCGTATACCCAGACTTCACCTTGGTCGTCACCGCTGACCAGAACGCCACAACCTGTGAAAGAAACCAGATGCATATTCATAAGCAGTAACATCAACCAAAACAAACAAGGACACACTACAGGCAATAACAAATAAAACTGAATAAAAGTTGAAAATAAAATTGGACTGAAAAGTAGCAGACATAAGCATGGAGTTCTTGGTGAAATAATGACAAAGGAGGAATCTAGCAGCACAACATCTATGGAGGTTCTAATTGTCACGAGGCATACAGCATCCTCTGTAACTTGGATTTCTCAAACGTTATCATTACACACTACTTCTGCTACTACCACTGCTACTAAATGGCGGTTGAATAACAATAACATTTTTCAAGAAACTGATGCACAAACAGTTGATCTGTTACTTTACTCCCTCAAGATGAGGTGTAACCATCCAAGGATTGCTAATGAAGAAGTAAAAAATAAATTGCATAAAATTTAAGGGACACAAAATTGATCTGAACTGAAGTAAATAGTTACAAGCTAGCATTAGGAGCAAGGAACCGATTGCCACCGCTCACATCTCTGTGATTAATAGACTAAGCGAGCAATAGGTGCCCACTTATGTATGGATAAAATAATCTAACTGAGATGACACTTCTCAGAATCTAATGTTGGGTAAATGTCAATAGTACAACCAACATATGTAAGAACTAAAAGCTGCAGAAAAGAACCACATAAAAATTACGATGACACTTCACATGAAAGACCTTCAGCAAGTTCAATGCACAGAGTCAAATGAGTCGGTTTTTATTGAATTAATGTGAACTACCATCGAGTAGGATTACTCTCAGTAATTTAAGCCTGTACTGCTACAGATTTTACTCACCAGGCCATGTTCCAATGTCTAGATAAACGCTGTCAGAGTCGCACCATTCCAAAGAGTAAACTGGTTTGATGGTGACATCTTTCTGGGTACCTTTCTTCACAGTCCTTGCATCCTTGAGAGACCAGATATGGATGGAACCATCACACGCCACTTTACTTGCTGAGTTCACAGAGAAAGGAAAGGAACATGATGAGGCGAGAATATCACACGATGAAATGGAACGAGACACTATCAGACACTGCTTGTTATTTACAGCTGTAAATAGTTAGTGTAAGCAAATGCATAACAGTTAGGACGGCCTGATAGTTTAATCCTAGCTGGATCTATTCAGAGTCCGACTAAGATGGAAAACAGGGTCAACGGCCAGATACAGAAGAAGAAGAAGAGTTTAATTCGATCACTAAAATATGGAGTAGAAGAGACGGAACACAGGCGGCGAAGAAACAAGAAACAGGAAATGAAAGGGTCGCAGGGGATTAAAGAACTGAGGAAGATCAACCGAGGATTAACTGTGAAGAGGGGAATACCAAGGGATATAGCAATGGAGATTAAGGAGTGAAGATTTATACAGAGACAGCAATTGTGGTGGGGAACAGGGGGAAAGAAAGGGGCAGGCGAAAGATTCAAGTGGGTTAGTCAATTCCCTTCTTGGATATGAAGACCACGAGGTTGAATGGTGCAAGGACGATGCAATCACAATCCTTTCCCTAAGGCAAACTGGATTAGGGGTGATTACCAGAACATCAATGCCTTGTGAAACCAATCAGAAATAGTAAGGTTCAGACAGGTTAATCACTTTAGACATTGATCCTAAGCTATGTACAAGTACGTCTTGGACTCGTCATCATCAGGAGAAGTCTCTGTTATAATAAAGCCATGAAATTTAAAAATTGCAAATGCCAATGACTAATTCCAGCCACTCTCCAGAGTAAATTTTCTTTTCCAAAATGAACACACTCTCAGAACAAACTCGTACAAAACTACGAAAAACTAAAAAACCAATCATTTAGAGCAGACAAAAAAACCAAAGATGCACAAACAAAAAAATATCTCTAAAAATGACAAAATTTCAATATTTTACCAATGAGTTGATCTTTCAAGAGCGCTAGGCTGGAATCATTTAGAGCAGACAAAAACCAAATATGCACAAACAAAAAAAATATCTCTAAAAATGACAAAATTTAAATATTTTACCAATGAGTTGATCTTTCAAGAGCGCTAGGCCGTCTATCATGTCGCCCTCTTTCTCTTCGTCGTCCTCACCCTCGTCGTTGATAGCCGAGGCGAGACGTGCTTTGCTCGGTAACAGGAATTCAAGGCTGTAGTTCCTGCATTTAATGGTGGAAACAAAACAAAATAATAAAAAATGCTCGCACACTGGTCATCTAACCAATAAGTCTGTTCCTGTTTTTCCGTTCATTGGACAAAAAATCTCAAAAAGTCACAAATGGGAAAACCTTTTATAAACTGATAGCTCTGGTCAGGTAATTTCTGTTTTTTTATTTTGTAGTTAAAATACGTTATCATACAAATAACCGTCACTTCACATTTGCTAATTATAAAATAATGAATTGGGGGGCGGTGGGGGGGGGGGGATTGTACAACCAAAGAATGCTACATTGAGATGATAATTGAAGTAATTAAATAATGTAAAAAAGAACAACTTTTACAGAAAGTTTGCCGTACTTTTCCCTTTTACTGAAAGCGTTGGTATCAATGTTCCATCCGTAACAGCCGTTGTCACAGCCAGCCAGGAGGAAGTCAGCTGATGGCACAGCTATCAAACCCAGGACTCGACCAGGAGCAGACAGATTCAAAAGTTTCCTGAAGAGAAATAAACAAAACAAACAGACATAAAATAAAACATGCACCACAACATCATCATATAGGCTTAAACACAGCTATCAAACCCAGGACTCGACCAGGAGCAGACAGATTCAAAAGTTTCCTGAAGAGAAATCAAATAAAACATACACCCAAACATCATCTCAGAGCTTTAAACATTAGTTTGAAGTACTTGTGGAATGAAAAACTCTTCAAAAATCCTGAAAAACTAATACCAAAATAGCATGGTATCCCACGACCATAGTTAGTAGTTACCATTCGTAATAACATCACAGAAGAAACAATTCTACCCACAGAGAACTGTGATACAAATATTATGCATTCTAGTTAAAATACTTAACAGTCCACGGCAAGTACCAACTAAAAACTGAACATGCCCCTCTCCTGATTCTCTGGACACTTGCCGACAAGACCCGTACCGGCTACAATTCAAAGTGGTTATATAATTTGATACAGGCCAAGATGTGGCATCATGAGTAGTACTGTTGCGATATTACAGTCTCACGACGATGTGACCTAACTTGAACTATGAAGTTTACAACACAAGAAAATAATACAATGTCAAAGTATTCTCTGTAGATTAATCTGTCGGGTATGCAAGAGATTTAACTGCCAAAGATATGAGACGGACCTCCAACCTAGAAAAGTATTTCAAAGCTTACAGCAAATGGCATCACAAAGCACAACTTGGCAGCTTAATAAGTGTTCTTTGCTATTAGTAGGAAATCTACCATGTTTATTGTTACTAATACCATAATACCTTGTAATGCGAGGAAAGGAAAACTTCATACAATGATATGCTGAAGTTTGTTACCCAACTGCAATGTTCCTTGGCCCTTCAAACCACTTTAACTAATTAGTGTAATTTGAGCCTGGAGAATATTACCCACCTTCTTTAATCTAAAGAGAATAAAAACACATATTCAACAAATGCTTCACATGAGGTAGTGAAATCTTCATGTCCCGAGTGGCTTACCTGTGTCTACACTTGAAGTCCGTTCCTTGAGGTGTGCCAATGTCCCAGATAACAATATCTTCAGATCCACCTGAAAACAAAAAACCATTTCAGAGGATGATTACATATTTCTCCATGATCAACAAATCTATTAAACTACAAATTCCCTTTCTTTTAAGACGTATAGTTTTGAGAAGAAAGTTTGGATTCATGATTGTAACTTTGTATTTTGGACTGGTGTGTAACTTTCTGCTATACTTTTACCAAGCTGTGTAAGATTGATACACAATTGGATATGCCTTCTAACTAAGAGACCTATGTATAATGTGAATATAACCATAAAATGTGGTGTCCCACACATTTAGTGTAATCCCTTATTTCTTCATTGACAAAAGTTTTGATGCTGAAGTGGCATGCTTACATCCAATCAATGTATAGTGTACTTAAAGGCATTGAAGACTCGCCCCAAATCGCGTGCGGCCATCTGAAAAAGTTAACTTTCTGTTGCTTGCAAGTGACGATTTGTTCGTGTCGCTACAAAATGCAGACAGTACAGTAATGAAACGTGATACCGTGTATGTTAGGCTGGACCTGAGATGACCATCGCTGCATTGTTTGTACACTGTGATGTGGGTATTGACCGCAGCTGTATGTACTGACTGTACACTAGTGTCTAATTACCGATGGTAGCAAGCTGTGTGTGTGTATTTTCTCGGATCGATGGTGGAATCTAACACTTCTGTTACACCTCATTCGAAACTAGGTCAGATTACCGGCATTAGACGTTTCTTTTTGCGCGAGTCTTCACACCCTTTAAGTTGGAGTGTAGGAGTGGAATGTAAGGGATGCTAACATGTTAGACATGTAATGTACATGACCTAACATTATGAGAAAACCTTAGTTATGTCAGTGTTTTTTACTCATTCCATTGTAAGATCAGTGAAATAAAGGAAGACTTGACCAAACAAGGTGTGCATAATAATGATACTGATAATAATAATCATAATGAAAATAATATTAATAATAAACCTAGCAGCAGTCAATGACAAACTGTGTACCACATATGACCTTCTGTAAGAGTACTGTATGTGCTTACATATGCACTACCCTAGGATGTGGGTCATTACGGTCTGTGAAACCAATGGTCAGCTTACTCGACCAACTTGTCCTGTGAGAAGGGTGGAATGTGAAAATCAGTATTCTTACTTACCAGCCATAGAATGTAACCATCTACGACATCAGGTACGTTACATAACATTACTGAAAAGTGCCTGAAAGCAAAGTAGTATATAGCAGTATCATGCACTTGTACTTACATATTAGCCAGGTAGGGTGTGAGGGGTGGAATGTGATGCAGTTTACTGGCTTGGACTTTCTCTCCATCTTGATCTCCGCGTAACAGAGCAGTTGTTGAGGATGAAGTAGCTTGATGGTTCCCTTGGTGCCAGCTGCTGCTAATATATTCGTAGCCTTCTTTTTACCGTCAATGTCCATCTCCAGCGTCGTCCAGGCGATGCAATAAAACTCCTGGTGTGATAAATGGAAGAAGAACATTTTGATTGCTTACTAACAGATAAACAGAGGCAGAGTAGTCTGCAGGTTTCGGGACCATTCTTCGTTCAAACTTTTGTCTCCGAGGATTCTGGTAGAATAACGAGAATCGAAAGGAGCACTAGTTTCATTCATCAATGGCAAAAGGTACGAAGTATAAGAAAAGGCAACCCTGACAGCCTGGACTGTCGGAACTATAAAGAGAAACTATTTGAATGTGGTTGAGTTTTAACCATTTACATTCTATCAAAACATGTTCTTTCTTTCTTCTCTCCATCCCTTGTCTACTAATTCCCTTACATCTTTCTCTTTGTGTTCACCATGCTCATTAACCTGTCTGTATTCTGTGCATGTTTTTGTCCCTTCTGTTACTGTTACTTGTCATTTAGCCTTTGAAGAAGATCCTGCTAGGATTGAAAACGTCAGGCCAACTTTTTTTTACACATATCAAAACAATTGTGAGATTTCTTGGACATTTTTGGTTTATTTCTTCTTATTACTTCAAACAAGTCACTGGTTATTAAGGATACAGATGCTGGCTTCAGCTATTTGCACATTGGGTGGAAAAACTTTGATTTCAACAGATTAGAAAAGAAAAAAAAACCATAAGCTAGGAGGGTGTTATCTAAAGTTTCGGCTTCAGTTTTATCCATTCTCGACATATCCTTGAAAAGTGGTGAAAGAGACTTGAATACAATGATGTAGTACACATGAACAACATTTTCCATATATATGACATAAATGCTACAGGGAATAGTGAAAAGAAAAAAATGTCATGCTAGAATACAAAAATAATCAAACCAACAAAATCAAGACAAGATATCAAATTGGACAACTATAGGAAAGATGTTTGGAGAAATAGCAAACAAAAATGTTACAGACAGAGAGATGGGGAAAAAAATCCCAATTTATAACAAATGGCTACAACTTGCCATTACACAACACATGATAGTAACCTACAAACTGGAACGAAAAAAGTTTCAACAGACTAAATATTTTAGCACTCAAGAAGAGTGTCAAGTTTTAGACCTTTAATGTAACTTACATTGATTTTTATATGCAAGTTTCATTTAAATAAAAAAAAAACTCAATTTATTAAAAATATGACTGAAATTTGAGACTTTTTAGACAGACTATAAGACAGGCGCATAGCCAGGAATTTGCCAAGGGAGGGGCGAAACTGTAGATTCGGCATTGCAAACTATCTAAGCATAGCGCCACCATGGTTGGCGCGAAGCGTACCAGAAAATTTTGGCTGAAAATGCCTCCCAGATCGCTGGAAAAGGCACTTCCCAGGCCTTGTAAGTTGCATCTTAGCATTTTCTCTTTTGAAAATACTAGCGATATCATAAAAACTTTAAAAAAAAATAAAAAAATAAAATATGCTCAAGGGGGGGGCGGCTGCCCCATTCGCCCCCCCCCCATTGGCTACACGCCTGCTATAAGATAAAAAGGATAAACTATGTAGGATAAGCTATGTACAGGATTTAATCAAAAAAAGTGTTGCACTGACCTCCTTTTCCTTGTTGTGTTGGTACTTCTTAAGGACGATACCAGTCTTGCAGTCGATCACACACACTATGTTACTACCACATGTTGCAACACTCCATGTACTGTTACCTGATCAAAGGAAACATGGATTTGGTTTAGGTACATATTCTTTTACAGGTCCATCCACCCTAAAAGAAATAGCTATGTCTCACGATAAAAATCCATACATGTTATAAAAAAATTTTAAAAAACGATACAAGGGGAGAAGGAAAACAAACGGATCCCATCAGTTGGGATGAAACGAGTAACTTTGGGGTCGTACTGTAGGTTGTATGCTAAAGGGAAGTCATTGACAGACCACACAAAAAAATGGTCGCTTTCTTTTGAAATGCTAACTATAACCTAAAGTCAACCATCTACAGAATAATCCCATCCAAAGACAATTTATCAGTATGACAGTTATGAATATGATACTCTAATTACGGCAAGATTCGCTTTTTAATTAACAATGTTTGATGATACATTCTGTATTTAAATTTACACTTTCAAACAACAATGGTGTCTTTCCTTGAGTCTCAAATTGTGATTAATTGCCCTTTGTTTTGTTACGTGTTATTCAATAGGCTAACTAAAATCAACCCTTAAACACTACTGTATCTAGATTTGGTTTCAAAGATGTTGTCATACTTGACATGTATGTAACACTGCTTAAGTAGCTCTCTATTGCAATGTTTGCAATTGCTTAAGTACTTAATTTTGCATACCAAGTAACAGTAAATCCCCAAACACATCTACATGGACAGAGTTGCACATCGACAGTTGACACAGGCTTAAGATTATTTGGTTTTAATCATTACCACGCCCTTCCTCCATCCCTCCCCCTCCCAAAAAACAAATTCCAGCCATCAAGACTTCATCCATTTAATGAGCCTGTAACAAGAGCAATAGCAGTCCACTTGAGCAGCATGCCTTACCTGGTTGCTCTGGGTTTGGTTCAAAGGCACATTTCCAGACATTAGTCATTGTATCATTGGGGTCGTCTTCTTTGGAGTGGCACCGCAGTAAATGGACAGGTTCATACGCTACTCCCACTTCCTGAAAAAACAACGAAGAGAGGATAACGTATCTACTCTCCAACCCAACAATAAGAAGAGAGAGACAACAACAAAAATATTGAGAAAGATGGATTTAACCTCATGAAATAAAAGTCCAAAGGGCCCATTTCAAATTCCTGGATGACATATCCAGGGTGGGTGGGGCTGAAGGGTCATCGGTGATACTCCTGCGTCTTCTGCGAACATGTCTTTGTAATCTCAAGGGGTCTGTGGAAGGACAAGGAGAGTTGGGAACCGAGGTTTAAAGCACTCTCCTACCAGAACGTTGAGAGTACCTGCGGTTCAAGAGGATGGTTAGATCGTGTGTATGCCTTATCTTAAAGAGCTAGAGGGCATTTCATTACCTGCATCCCATCAACCTGCGGAGCATCAAATCGTGTGTTTATGCCTTATCTTAAAGAGCTAGAGGGCATTTTATTACCTGCATCCCATCAACCTGCGGAGCATCAAATCGTGTGTATGCCTTATCTTAAAGAGCTAGAGGGCATTTCATTACCTGCATCCCATCAACCTGCGGAGCATCAAATCGTGTGTATGCCTTATCTTAAAGAGCTAGAGGGCATTTCATTACCTGCATCCCATCAACCTGCGGAGCATCTCTCTTCTCCTCCTCTGCCACTTTCTCTTTCTCTACTTTCTTCTTCCCTTTTGTAACTTTCTCCTTCTTTATAGGCGTGGCTGCTTTTTTAGCTTTCAACGTCCTCTTATCGATCTTTTCTGGAGTGGCTTTGGGGGGCGGTTGGCTTGGGGGCGGTTGGCTTGGTGGAGGTTGGGTCGTTTCTTGGACAGATGATGGTGCCGGGACTTGAGGGGACGGCTCTGCTTTCACCTTCTTGGCTTCTGGTTCTGTCTCTGCAGGTAGCTCTGTAAACAAACATCAGTTGCCGTTAAAAAAAAATTGTTATGTTGAATGCTTATTTACACTGGTTTAGACCGTTTCAAAAGCATCCCCTTCCACATGGAAAGACATGATGTGGCTATCCAAACTGATTCCAACAATATCAAAAATATCCCCTTCAGCTATTTTTCCATTTGTACTGCTAGGTGGAGGCCTAGAGCTAAGGGCTTGCATGAGTTACTGAACTGTGATCTGTAAATTACGAGTGTTTTAATCCCTCCACTCTGTCTCACGACTGACGTGATCGTTATATCAGGTCCCAAAGGTTGGTTCTTTCACGTAAGAAACGTGTAAAACGTGAATCAAAGATACACAATTATAACCTATCCAGGCTTTATTGGAAGCTAACAGTTGTTCCCAAGCAATTCTACACCAGCACAGAGAACAACCCATTGCACTGATAGCGGAGAAAGAGACCAAAACTGGTAATATCCCTTCTTGTCCCTTTGTTTATGATGAACAAAACGGTCGGAGATAAAAAAAAATTCCTCACCATCGGGCTGCCTCTTCTCCACACGATCGACTTCGCTCTCTGCATCTTCCAAGACCACGGAGGTTCCGTTCCCAAAGTCTATGGTCTGTTGGATGGTGTGTCCTCTCTCGTCCTGGATCAGAATCTGTACTTTGTTGTTCACCGGCAGGGACGGCTGCTCCAACAGAGGTTTACGTAGGTGAGTGGTCTGTGATGCCACATGCTTCTCAGCTAACGTTGTGAGCTGGATGGAGAAGAGAAGAAGAGGACCAAAAATCAACTTTCTGTACGTATGGTAAGAGTGAGATGAGCTGTTAGCCATTACCAGTACAGCAGGTGAATAAAGCACATTGTAAACAGATGCTGTGGTTTCAGCTTCATATTATAACCAGTTTTTTACCAACCTTTGAGAGATCACCGGAACTTTTCTGGAGGAGCTGTCCAAGGAAACTTGGGATTAAACTGATATCTTGGTTGTTCCATATTGCACTAGAATGCTTCTCAAAACTTATATTCATCCCAACCTTTACCCTCTTTGCCCACCCCCCTTGCCCACCCCCATCCCACTACTTCTTAATAATACCATACCGTAAAGAATACCATAAATAAGGAAAGGCGTCATAAACTGACCATGTAATTTGTAAAATCGACCAGAGCATCCGGTCCAAACTGTATCTGAGTGTTGAGCATTTCAATGAAGTTTTCCTCCAGCTGTCTGATCTCAGCTTTCGACATGCAGTCCGTTAACTCTGCCAGAAAATTATCGTTCCACACTTCAGTCACCTGTACGACGTAAGAATGACAACAGATAGTCGATGGTGCATTGGAACAAAGGAAATGAGACCCTAAAATTTTACATGGGTAATCAAGATAAATACAGACGGGCTTCGTTATTAAGATTAACTCTTTCATGAATCCAGGTAAGCATGACTACTTAGAAGCACAACAAGGTCTAAAACTCTTATAGTACCTTGGCCATGAGGGTGTCCTCCATATTCTGCACAGTCTCGCGGATGTCCACATCCTTGCCGTTGAGAATTTTTAATTTTGGCAACATGTAGACGGCGATGTAGTGATCGGCGATCTGAGGAGCAAAATCGAACGGTGGGTTAACATATGGTGGAGAGGATTTATGAATGAACAAGGAATAATTCACCCGAGAAAAATAGCATTACATGTATGCAAAGATCAAACATCGTGTTGGTACAGTATGGTAGAATACGGTCAATTCGTATGTTCCCTAAATTTGTGTACTGTGTTACATGTATACATACATAGCTGCACAGATGAGCCTGTAGAACTTTGCTGTGTTCGTTAGTCAAATTTTAACCACTTTTGTCAATCGCAATATTAATCTACAAAGCCTTTGACATGAAAACAGCCACAGTTCCCACAGTGAAACTAAGAAACAACAATTTTGTATTTTGAGACACTTTCGTGGAATATTTCACCCATCTGGTGGAACTATACGATAAAATTTGACGCATGGGCAAAGTTAAGGAAATTTCGCCTTGCTTCATGCAGTTTGACTCACGACATTTACTAGTATAATTGTTTGTATTTAAGATCCTCCTGCAAGCAGGAACTCGCGAAGAAGCCTCATTGGCTTATCAAAGCCGCAAGCTGACCATGATTATGAATTGTCAATTGTCAACAACTGGACGACATACATTAATCTTGGAGTGACTCGAAACGGGGACCTTATGATTAGAAGGCACCCTTATGATTGGAAGGCACCAGCGTTAACCACCGGCGTTAACCACTGAGCTAACACTCCATAATTCTCTGCATTTATGGCGGAATTTGGTCAAACCATTGGAGAATCACATTGCTAAACGATTGCTAAACGATAGTTACTGTAACTAAACAGCTGGGTAAAATCAGCGAGATCTTCATCACCAATATCCTTTGAAAGAACATTAATGCCCTTACTTTTGCAAATTGACCATATACCATCATACATGTATGAAACCCTCAGTGTCTTGACTTTTTCATCATGAGAAGACTACTGTAGGAAACCACAAAATTGCCATACAAAATTGTATAAATAGCTCTGTCTTTATTTACTACGGTAATTCATTCACTGCGGTTCTGGTTTGTGACAATTTTCAAGTCCTTGCTAGAAGAACTGCCTATTTATGAGATAATGGGATAACAAAGTGCATAATGTCACCTGGAACAAGTGAAACAAAGGGAATGTTGATATGGAATCAAGGTGACTAGCATGAAATGAAAATAAATTGTAATTTTCTTAATACACGTTAAGTATAGGGAACATGGCTGCTGATACTGTATGGTCCAATGAAACAAGCAGGGAATGCCTTTATCGAATAATGTAAATTCAAACTGCTACGCATACTGTACATGACCAACTTAATATAAACAAATGCAAAACTGTATAGTATTGTTTGTCTGTTATAAGTATTGAGCAACTTAATAAACATAAAAAAATTACTATGCAACATGCAAAACAGTTACTTTCTTACATAGGATCATACCTTTGGACTGGTGCACACCATTAAACTATCTTTACTTTTCTTGCAGTTTATGAGAGAAAAAGCAACAAAATCTAAAGATGCATGGAAGGAAGTACCAGTTGCATTCATTCACAAGTTTCCAACATGGTAGGATATACAAACATCTTTCCTAGTAAGTTGTACTGTAAATTATGACGACCATACAGTTAAAAACACAACAAACAATATGCCTATCTTCATGATCTACCCTTATAGATCTGATACCAGCCTAAAAGTTTTGAACACATAAGTCGTACGATCCGATGACACAGATACTGGAATACATTGTACGCTCATACTTGTACTCTGTACTGACTACTTACGGACAAGAGATTGTTCTCGATGTTCAGCTCCTCCAGGTCAGGGAATTGCTCCAAGGTAGCCACTGACTTGAGGTGATTGTGATGGAGGTTAAGGATCCGGAGCTTCCTCAGTCCCAGATTGATCGGAAAACCCGAAATACGGTTGTTCGACAGATTCAGGACCTCCAGACCGACCATTTTGGAAAAGACGGCCGGATCTAGAGTGGATATCTTGCGCTTGGAGAGGTCCAGATTGAGGACGTCTTGAAGGGTGGAGCAGCCGGTGAAATCCAATATCATCCTCTCCACCAGTGGACTACTGGACCACGTCTTGGTCGGGGCTGGTTGAGCCATTGTTCAAGCCCTTCCAAAGACAAAACAATTAATTAAATTTAAATTTAAATTTTTTTTTGTTTCATTTTTTTTTACTTTCTAAAGTTTTGAATATAGAAAAAAAACAAATAAATAATCCTCTTTCTTTACAAATTTTTATTTAGCTTTTTGATGTTTTCCATGTTTTCCAAGAAATGACATTTAACTATTGTCACATCTTAAGTACTGAAACACATTTTGAGGCAAAGTCCATAAACAATTCTAAAGTTTGTCATAAATGTTTCTGAAAATCATTTTTCAGCTAACCAAAATGCCAACATGCCATTTGCCAACATTGCTTTCGATTATCAACGTCAATTTGACACTTTGTGCTTGGAATTCTATGAATGGAACTGACTGACAATATGTTCTTTTTCTTTAATACTGTCTTCTACGGTACTTAGCATCCACCTTTCTGGTAGTTAAAAACTTACCACTATCATGAAAAAAAAAAAAGTCTTTTCAAGAACAGTGCTATATGTAAAAACTGAACATGGTAAATATCGAAATAAAATGGCCAAGATCCCAGACAATGGGTTTCAGAAATCAAACATGTCGTGAAAAAGGAATGCAAACTATAGTATGACACAAAGAATCAACCTTTCCACAGACTTGGCAATTTTCCAAACACAACAAAGTCCTTCAAGAACTTGGTTTAAATAACATATGGGACACTGCTGTAACAATATTATGTATTTCCTTTTTCCTCAAAGAATGTAAGACTCAATCAATCAAGAAAATAATGTATATAATCCTTTGTTAACATTACCCTCCCCCCCCCCTCCCCCATCCTTCTGACTACACATAAAATAGCAATAAATTACTTTGGCCACTAGCCAAGGAAAGAACAGACATTCATAATTAACAGGGCATTGTAGACGATAGTTCTGACTATATATACAACATTAACACTTCCAGACAGACAAAAAGATTTTCATGATTTCAAATGAAGTAGGCAACAGCAGGGTTGTTGAGTGTTCACTATTTTTTTTTTCTCATTTCCAACTTCTTTTTCAAAGATTGAGAAAAAGATGATGGTAACAATTGAAATAAACTTAATTAAATGTTTACCAGTGATGTTCTAAGCGTAGCTGAGAGCATATTTGTGAGGCATTGTGTCAATGCAAACATTTGTGGTCCACTAGGATTTATGCTACCATTTGTTGTCTTTCTGTTTTTCATATACAATTTTCAAGGCAGACTGTTAACTGTGTTGACACTGGAACCAATGACATCTTTAAGTGCCGGTATTTTAGATTCAGCATTTGCAAAATCAACATTGTCATGAATAAAGAACTATATGGAAACAAAATGGTGCATATGTGGCTTGATAATGTCATATTTAGACTTGATCAAGTCTTTAGTCTTGTGCATAAAGAAGCATTAAACTACTTAAAAACTCACAACTGGAATTTAAAAAAAGAATGATGGTAAGCTCTATCAAAAAATGATTAATGATGGTGGTTGGGTCCCTAAGTATTAAAAGAATTTGAAAATAAAATAAAACTGTTAGCAAACTGCTTATCCACTAGAGAGCCTGTGTAATTCAAAACCACCCTCAAGAAGCGATTCTATGGTCACAGATCCACAGTCAACACCATGAAGACTGAGACCCCAGTTGGAGAACATTTTAACCTTCCCAACCATACCATTAACGACATGTCCTTACAGGGGATTGAATCCTTAGGTAGCCGCCCTGACCTAGTACGAATCAGCAGAGAGAGGCTCTGGATGCAACGCCTTCGCACCATTCAACCTCATGGGTTGAACATTCAGGAAGGTCATGACTAACTTTTCTTCTGTCCCCCACTCCTTCTCCCCTTGTTCCCTCCCCCCCCCTTTCTCCCATCCTCCCACAGCTCTCTTCCCCTCCTTTTTTTTTCTCCACACCTTTCTGTCTTTGTCCCTCTCCAGTTTATTCCCTACCCTGTTCCTTTAATCCTCTCTTTGTCCCTCCTCTGTTTATCTCCTTCCTCTCCTCTTTCCCTGTTGCTTTCTTCTCACCATCCATTGTCCACTTATAATCCCCTTTCATCCATCTCATTGTGTTCACCGTGCTCATTAACCTGTCTGTTTTCTGTGCGTGTTTTTGTCCCTTCTGTTACTGTACTTGTCATTTAGCCTCTGAAGAAGATCCTGCTAGGATCGAAACGTCAGGCCAACCTACTATTACATATTAAAAGAATTTATCTGCAAATCCTGAGATTACATAAAAAGATTATTAAGATCCTTTTTGGGAATAAATCAGCACCAGTTTTACAGACAATTCATGAATACAACTTGATGCCATCAGCAAACTTCTTCATTTTAGATAGGATATATACAGGTTAACATTACGTTAATTAATATGTAATTAATGATCAGCAAGGGACCTGACACTATTCCTTGAGTAACACAGGTTACAAACAGCACTACAAATCAACTCTGAATCGAAGCTAAAAGAGAACTACTCAATCTACTTTACCGACACCAAGACTCTTTAAATTTAACTGAACTGCAAAAGATGCTGATGGGGTACCTTAATATCGCTTTTGTTTAATCAGGAAGACGACCTACAGTATTCATTGATTGAAGAATGAATTAAGAACGTTCCTGACAAAACTGATGAAAAGTAAGAAACTAACTAGATTGTTTTCTTTTCAGGATTTCTTTAGTGTACAGTATATACTGTATACTAGGCTAATATAATTGTTTCAATCAAGTGGAGAACTGTTATTCTTCAACTTGCATCCCAGGTTGGCAACATCCCAAAACTTTACATCCCCTCAGTAAAACCATGTGTCCATGAACGGTAGTCGGCCAAAGAAAACTCAATTCTTAATAATCAGTAAACAACCGTTAACTATTTAAGCCAGGAGAACACTTAACATGTATGTAACAGAGAGTATTTTACAGACATCTACTGTAACTACTGTAACTAATTCTTAATAATCAGTAAAGCACCGTTCACTATTTTAAGCCAGGAGAACACTTAACATGTATGTAACAGAGTATTTTACAGACATCTACTGTAACTCTTCCTTTTACCTCAAATTCACATTTACATCACTTAGCTGGCAGCACAGACAGAGTGTCTTCCTACATCACATTTCCTAGAGATATTACTGATCCATTAAGTTACTAGGTCTAACATGAAATCATAAAGTCCTTACACTTTTAACTTCCCCCACAGTTATTCTACAATCAGAAGCCTTACACACCTCTCTGTGCATCTCATATCTGTCATACCAAGAAAGTAACATTAAGTATGACATCATGTGTGATGTCATAGTGTTGTAGCTTAATCTCTGTTTAAGGAGATAGGTAAATATGTGGACAGAGCAACTTCCTGTTTCATCCTCTGTGATCCATTGTCAAAGAGTATATAAGATGTAAATGTCATCAGTTGTGTTCAGTAGATATCTAGTAAGACGAAGCACTAATTATACCTCGTTAAAATCAACATTATGTTTGTGTCCTTATTGTTTGATCACACACCGCTGTGATATATGTATGTTGCTAGTGCTATTTTGAAGCATTGCAACATGTGACTGTATTATAAATATTTGTTACTTGTGAAGACTGCAAGAAGTTTGATGAATAAAAACATAGGATAGTGATGTGTTCTGAGATGTTACAAATATTCATTTGTGATTTTGTTTGTTTTAATTTGTGAAAGCAACAGTTGCATCTGCTGAATGCAAGTAGTTTTAAGTCTTTGAGTCAATGACTAAGACCTTTCATGGGCATACAATATCTTGCAGAACTTTTAACATTGCTGTGGAATGAAAAATCAATATTGCTGACCTTTGCAAACATTGCCCACTTGAATTTCAGAAGTATTTCATATTTTCCCATTTACAGAACACTGCATTTTATATTTCATCGGTTAACAGAATTAATGGAAAAAGCCAGTACACATGTTGTGTTTAGCAACACACTTCAAATTTATCAAGGCCTCTAGGCTTAATAGCTTAAAAGCTCATAAGTAATATCAGCTTTATCACAGATTCAGAATTCTGTGTCCGTGACGCAATGCTTTAGCCCAGGATATCAAATCTTCATACTGCTTGCGTCCAACGGACCCAACCTTTATTTGAGAAACAAACCCTTTGAAGTACAGTAGAAAAGTTAAGTATTTTTATAATGGCATTTTCTGTCTAGACACTCGATTCAATTAACACTGATTTCCAACATTCACAGCATATGCATAGCCTATAATATTTTCACAGACACTTTTGTAAAGAGTTGTATACCATACAGAAGTGTGCATTGCATGCCATCCAGGCTTGCATATGGTGCTTCGCAATTTGGTTAAGGGTTTCCTCATATGATTTTTTCGAACACATTATAGGCCTTTCACTATACGCTTCTGATGCCCACATGCCGATCTGTTGCCAGGGGTCGTTATCACTGACAATTGTGTGTTACTGTAGAGGTATTTTAAGATGCATGTTTCCATGTAGGACTGCAGGGATGCAAGTTTTTCTGAGCAGACGCAAACATTCTTGAGATGTTGCGTCCTCTGGATGAGACTTATAAATTGCTGGTAACAATACTCAATATAACCTGCATGCACTACATGAAGAACTTGGCATAGCCTTCAGTCATTGTGGGTTAGTGGTCCTATAACCATTCAAAACAGGCAAAGTGCATCATATTATTAGTTATTTGTACAAGTGCTTGCAAGTGAAGTTTTCTGCTTGTCGCTACAAAATGCAGGTCACAGTAATGAAACGTGATACCTTGTTTTCTTTAGCTGGACCTGAGATGTCCATCGCTGTATAGTTTGTACACTGTGCTGTGGGTATTGACCGCAGCTGTATGTACTGACTGTACACTAGTGTCTAATTACCGACGGTAGCAAGCTGTGTGCGTATTTTCTGGGATCGATGGTGGTATCTAACACTTCTGTTACAGTTACACCTCATTCGAAACTAGGTCAGATTACCTGCATTAGACGTTTCTTTTTGCGCGAGACTTCACACCCTTTAAGTAACTTACTGAAGCCATGCAAGCTAAATCTCTATCTGCATTTAGGACCCTGATGTTAATTACGCCTAACTGTTAGCTGTTACTGACTACTGTGTTACTGTTACTTACTAGTATCATGTTAGCATTACTGTGAGTGACTTCTAGGAACTAGGAACTTCTAAGTTCTAGAAAAACATTAGGTATTTCATGTAAGTTACAGAAAAGCTACTGCTATTAGCCTGGGTCTAATCCTTTATCTTATCTATGTGGAAAAAGTGTTGTTTGGTCTGTGGAATATATAACTTCGTTAGGCTTCACTGAAGTTACGCTAACTTAGCCTAGGCCTAGGCTACATTAGTACTACTAATAATAGGCTCAGTGAGTTATGCTATCCGCAACCATAAGTTGTTGTAGGCCTAACTGCGAAGTGGAGGTTGGCATGATGCAGCTACTTGAAACATCTCACACAAACGGCAAATGAAAAAATTCCACGTTCCAAAACAACGCACTAAGAAAGCATGTCAATGTGCTAATAGCCTAATAATATACTTACACACCGCTGGGTAGAAATATTGCGATTGCTTGCAGATATTGTTGCTTTGGATGTCTGTCGCTGTGCGTCCGCGACAAAGCTGGCAAGAGGAAGTCTACGCGGATACGCGGGCTTTAATATGAATAATCAGTAATGCCTTTAATTATTTCTGAAGAAAGTCACCAGAGAAGTTGTTTTTGCTCACAAGATAGATCTTAATTATTTATAAAAGTTATTTTAAAAATATAGAATCACCATTGAATCTTTAAAAGCAGCATGACACAGTGGAAAAATTATCAAAATTATACAAACGTCTGATATATTTTCTAAACGTGGAATTGACCCTGCAATCGAACTTAGGGACAGACTGATGGCATCAGCCAAGGAACGTGCGTACCTAGGCTCAAACGATAAGAAGTTTATCTTCACGTACCACGTAACAGGTAAACCTAAATAACGGACTCCCTATCAAAATCCCTCGTTTCGTTAGGATCTGGTGAGACAGACGAAAAGGAAAACTAAGCCCTTAATCTATGGACGGTTTGGGTAACCGATTCATTGTATTTCTTTCCGTATTTGAGTTCTTCATCTTTTTTTGGTTAACTTTGTTTGATGAAGTAACACTAACAGCTAGCCTAAAACTGTTAAAAAAAAACTATAACTGTCAGTGTCAGTTAAACCTACGTACCTGTGATGTTTGTGACAGGCCTGGCGAGGAGTAGCACTTCTATTGATTACTACCTAGTATTTACAGTTCTAATAACACTATTAGTGTTTAGTAATATATACTACTACTGGTCCGTCCTTGGATTTCGGGATTTGACTTTTATAGTTAGTTACAGGACCTACTTTTACATTGCGTAGGCATAGAAGGATAACATCGTGTACAATAACATTTATTTCAGTTATCTGCATATCAAATGCGGCAAGCTTTAAAGTTTAATATCACATTCACAGTATAGTCTCCCAAAGTACCATACTCTTCATGATGTGTAAGTTCTTCGGACTTTTCCTAACCATTATTATCATTAGTGGCTGCTACTAGTAGCATGGACACTTCTAATTCCGGACACCTAAGCCTTAAAACACCCCCAAAACTATATCTTCTGGTATAAATCACCTGAAAATATACTTGATATGGTGGGAGAAGTG